>BOPM01000142.1:517324-537242 GCA_022179025.1 Porites australiensis
ATGGGGGGGGGGGGGGGTAGACAACAAGGGAAATGAGAAAATGGTGGTTACAGCACCGTTTTTGCCAAGAGAAGATACTAACTTTGAAGTGAAATTTTGCCAAGAAAATCTTTTGCGTCCGTTTGGAAGATACTTTATCCAAAACCGAAGTAAGCACTAGAGGAGAAATCTAATGTCCATCGGGGGCCGCTATAGCCAGACTTTTATTATGCACCAGGCAAAGGGAACGAAACGTAATAACAATTACATAAATTTTCCCCTGCAGGGAAAGAAGCTTTAAAAGCAGACGTCTCGTGGTTAGGCCAACGGAGAGAGAAGATAATGGCTCCACTAGATATTGTGAATGGCGAGATTTTTTAACATGAAAATTGTGGATAAAAAGACGTTTGGAAAAAAGGTCAGGAAAGAAACTACTTACTTAAATATTGCATTAATTCTTCAAAGACTTGAACAAAAAAAAAACCGTCAGGAAATTTTACTGATTTAAAATTCACCTTTCATGTGTACCTGCTGATAAAAAAATCACGAGTGAAGAGCATGTTTAATCCAGGCGTATGAAAGGATGACTCAGTACTGAGGCACAAGGGACCCTCTTCGACGATGAACGACCAAAATAAGCAAAACAACAATTCTGTACGTGCATCACGATTTTTTTGTACATTTCTTTGCCTTCACTGCACGAGTAGGATGTGAAAAATGTCTAATTTAACGTATTATGAAGGACATAAACAAGCAACGACGAAATTCTCTTCTCTTTCTGAAGTTGAATAGTGCTCTTGGTAATTTAACTCCAGGAGAGTTCGCCTACATTTGAAAAAGTAAGTGACTTGGAATAATCGAGATGAACATTGAAAGAAGGTAAATTGACATTTTCAGCGAAGTTTTCTTCGCCGCCGTCGTCGGATTAAGGGGACGTATATTTGCGACGTTAGGACCTTTGGACAGTGTGGTAGTACAATGTATACGATGGTCAGTGTATATTGTTACAAAGTCAGTCCCATTAAGCAAGACACACACGAGCTACTGACGTACTCCTTAGTTAAAACAAGATTAAAATCAAGTCATACTCGACCATTGCCTCCGCCACGTAATATTTCATGTACAAGGCTGAGTCATAGAATATTTAGTGCTTGCCAGCCAACTGTTTTATGTTGTCATAGTAAGATATTTTGTATTACGTTTTATACAGATAACCAACTACTCTGAATCTCGTCCTTTAGTCAAGCAATGTACATCGTTGTGTTTTTAAACTCTGAGTTTCGCAAGAACAACCCTAAATGTGCTCAAACAATTGTGAGAAGAGTCTGCTGCGAGGGACACTGTATCACGCTGTTTGGTGAGTTCAATCAAAATTTGTGTCATTTCATGGTGTTCACCATTTTCTTGCACCCTCAAAAAGAAAAACAGGACAGCCGTGGGTGAAACAAAAAGGTGGGCTTGAACTGTTAATAGCTGCACCTGAAGATTATATTTTCGCGAAGATTCTTGGGCAACGCTTCGAGGCTGGAAACGCAGTTTTGAACTTTGAGACGGTAGACTACTCATGCTTTTGCTATATCAACCCGCTTAACAGTCTCGTCAAAGGCTCCATTTGCTTTTTCGTGTTACAAAATTGCTTAAAGTTTGGCTCTCAGCACTATTGGGAATGAAAGGCTTTAGCAGACTATTACAAAAACTTAAAAGCGATCTAGACAATGAAACAGGGAAGAAAGGATAGACGAAAGAAGAACGAGCGCAGTTTTAGCTAGTCTGCGAGCAAGCTCTCTCTCCTAACCGTCTGACCCACTGATTGCTACTGGCCTCTTCTCCAATTACAATCCTGAGTTTTTGTGTTAGTCACATTTCTAGCCACTTCTTTCATCTTAATTATTGCAAATGCCCGTAAGGCTGACAACGAAACCAACCAGTTTTCAAAACTAACATGTACGTTATTTCTGTCCAGCGTCGACACCTAAGGGTCGATTGTTTCCAGTGCTGGAGGAACCTCGTTCCCAGTTCACCTCATGTTTTGGTCAGAAACCTGCTCAACTGGTCCAAGACAGGATTTCCAAGTCAGACGCTATCATCTTACTAGCTGATAAACCTGTTTATGAAATCCCTCGAGACTTGCAGTCTGTAAAAGAACATTGTAACGGACACGTGTATTCATGGTGTTGGTATGGGGTTCACTGTGCCTTGCTCGGTGGAACAGTTAACAATAAAAAAGTGGCGATACAATTAAGGGCGCTATTAGAAGACTCCGCTAATTTGCTCGTTGGAAGTATCTTACCACGCCCATGCAACTTTGAGAAAATGTACAAAGTTGATCCGATGCTTGAGACTGGAGAACCTTGTGTGACTTGACCACGTGTGGATCACATGTGAATAAAACGCACCGGAGGACAAAAGAGGGGGTACGCGTCTCGTGGTTGGACTAACTGACAGAAAAGCCAATTGTTACAAAGGATAATTGCGAGAATGAATGAACAAAACGTTGTAAAAGCTTTGATTCTGAATAATCAAAAGGGCGTCATAGGAGGATGATAGGGCAAGCAAGAAGTGCTCTGCAAGTCACAAACCAGCGATTAACATTTATCTAGGAATACTTCTAAGGAAGAAAAGGCTTCTTGTGAAAAACAAGAGTGTCTTGAGAATCGGGGCATTCGCTAAACGCGGAATGTATGGGCACCGCAAAGCAGTGCATTGTGACAAGGAGTGACTCCTCTTTGGAGCCTGGCTGAAGAGATTCCTGCAAAGAAGACTTTCCGAGCACTTACTGATCGTCAAATGATTTGTGGTTATTTTTGCTCATAACCCGTTTGATTTTCGATTTACAGATGCTTAGAAATTCATGAAAAGGTTCTTGAATCAAAGTTTTTTGTGCAATGTATCCACAGTCAATCAGAAAAAGAATTGCTTCCCTTAGCACATCCATTCCTCCAAGGCTTTTTTATTACGTCACCAAATGTAACGTAGCAGTGGAGACGAAAATGTGACTTGTCAGGCAGTTATTAATGTACATATATATAGTAAGATCCTGTTATTAAAATAAATCACAGCCGTTTATTCCTTGGTTCGTTTGGAATTCATGCTGTTACTTTTTTTAACAGGCCCCAGTTGTTCAAACGATGGATATCGCTATCCACCGGAAAATCTCCACCCAATGGATAAATATTACGAAAACTAATTGCGTTATCCAGTGGATAGAGATTTATCCGGTAAATAGCGCTATCCAACTTTTGAACAACTGGGGCCTGGTCGATAAAAGTTACTATAATAATAACTATAATATTGTTAAGATTTACACCTTCAACAACAGTGTGGTTATTTCCAAACCAACGCCTTAATTCTAAGCAATTGAAATTGCCCATTCTGTTTCTTCTAGTCATCCCTCCAGCCCTTCGCTACGAGCAATCTCTCCATTAGGGGGAGTCCCGAGAAGTCACGCGAGAGTAGCACACGAAAGAAAACGCGAGTGCGAGCTGACTCGCGCGTTTTCTCGCAACTCGCAGGTGGACTTGCTCACATGCTACTCCAGCCCCGTGCAGGCAAAGGGTACATTACACTAACATTTGAAAAGGCGGTAGGTTTTGGGACAATCATGTGAAGAGGGCACAATCAAACAATGTAAAAACTGTCAATAAAAGCATAAGTGGAATGAATAGGGGTGTGCTTCAAGAACATAACAAGGATTTCAAAAATGTGCCCTTCCCGCGAGTGTTCTCGAAAGTGCTCCTCGCAAACCGGCGCCTGATATGCAAGGCAACAAGCAGTTATCAGAACAGACATAAAAAAAGTTGCCTGTATAGAGGTTTACATTGTATTTATTTGGAATGATCTAAATTGCACATATCTAGTAATATAGTATCTTTTTATGCAACATTTCATATAAAATTTGTGATTAAGAAAATATATTGAAACAATTGTACATTATGCGGGCTGAATTATTAACTGGGGCATCATCAATCGAGCAGATAAACTATCCGCCTTAAAAGGGAAAACTTTCAAGTGCCTTCAGCGAGGCAATCAAAAGTTTCACTGAAATAATAACGAATCTAAAAAAGTCTAAACAAAAATGATTGCTCTTAGCTTTACATTAAAAAAAACCAGGGTTATAATTATGTCATTTCGCGCCCTTTGTGCGACTGGGCACGAAGAGAATGATTAGAAGATAACGATGTTGAAGTCCTAGAGAGAGCTGCTTTCAACAGAGTCAATAGTAATGATGCATTTGATTGACAAGGTTAACACTTTGTGATTGGCTAAGAATCTCCCGCTAATTTTTTAGCCTATCAGGGGTAAAACTAAAACCATCGACGTCCCGGTCGCGCGAATTTTCCCGCGCTTGATCCGGTTAAATTTTTGATGCGATCTGATTGGTTCATTTGTGTCAAAGTTTGTTGTGATTGGCCACAGGATCATCATTCGTTTTCCCGCCAGTTCTATTCCTAAGATAAACAGCCCTGGAGATACGTTTCATCGATCGTGGTTTTCGGAAGTGTTCGTTTCTTTTCGTGCGACCGTCGATTAACGATCACGCTGTCTCGGGAACTCGGTCATTCCTCCCAAGGGCTTACATCGGTATCTATCGCTAAGCAGTTATAAGCAGCGTAACGAATCTTCTCTTCTGCTACTTTGGCGCTGCAATTCAAAAAAACAATTGTATTTCAAAGGCTTGCCCTAACAAAATAAAAGGCTATTGCTGCTGCGTTGGGGGTCTGCATAATTAGTTTGCCATAAATCAAATTTTCCGTATTCTGTTCATTCAAGTTTCTTGATAGACTGCTAGCAGTCTCTCGGGCGAGCATGTTAATCGCGAGCGAGCGAGCGAGCGAGCGAGCGACATGCTCGCCCGCGCGACAGTTCTGAGGGATTGCAAGCAGCAAGGTTTTAGCCAGAAGGGTGTCCAGCCGTCCTATGGATGCCCATTTTAGAAGAAACACAAGGAAAATTCACTTAATCTCTTATAATTTTATGGGAAAACATGCCTTCTGGACGGCCAGTTTTAAATGTCTGGCTAAAAGCCTGGCGAGCAGTCTGATTTACTCAATACTTATGACGTCATTCGCAAAACATATCTGAGTACAGATTATTACTGCAAAGACCATTCAAAGGAACAATATTGTTAATACTTCATCGTCTTTCGTTTTGACCCTGTTCGCCATGAAGCTTCCAGCAGCTCAGTGGTAGCATTCCATCTAGAACACGGAGGGACGGGAGTTCGAATCTCATCTGGAGCTCGGAAATTTTTCTGAGCTTTCTGATGTTTGGTTTATCTTCTGAATTAGTTAACTCGCATGGGACGTAAAGGAACCCACAGTAGTGCTCGAAGAATTGCACGATTTTCTTCGGTGGTGTTTATCTACCTCTACCTCTGTTATCACCTCACGCATCAATCATATCATGGGCCGGTAACAACCGGTTTCGCTACTTGTCGAACTCGCTACACCCTAGTTCGCAACACGTCCGCTACATAATATTTTCTCAACGCTATTGAAAATAATTCTTTAATCGAACTAGAAAAAAAATGTTTTATATCTTTGCCTTTCCAAAGTTGCAAGTTTTGGCAATAGGCAGCGAACCCAGCATGTGGGTAGCGAACTCGAAAGTAGCGAATTTGACAAGTAGCGAAACCGGCCAGGTTACAGAACGCTCATAGACCCATAGCAGCAACCAGTGAGGCCATTGTTTGGTGACGTCCGCGCTTACTATTAATGTGCAGTATAGCATAAAGACAACAGGTACTGCTGTTATCTCATCCATGATATTACATTAAAAAGACACACAGTTGCTTTTGTAATTCCAACCCTCCCCCCGCCTCCCTTCACTCTCTGCAATAGCGTTAATTACATCCTCATGTTACATACCTTGAATATTCCGGTAGAAACAGAGTACTCGAACACGTGGCTGCTTCAGGTAAAGAATCCATTTTAATTGAACTGAAATGAGATAAAATTGACGATAAACACATGATTTGGTGACGACACTTTCCTGTAGTCTGTGTATTTGAGGGGAGGGGAGGGGAGGAGAGGGGGAGTCTGTACACAGACTACTTTCCTATAAAGCTAATTTCCTTTCACTAAGAATCATACAGAAGTATACTGCAATTCTAACTTTCGAGTCCGTGGATGAAATCCTGTGATGTGACTATTCATATGAAACCTCTCTGTCACAGCTTTCACGTGGTAACGTTAGTTTTTCAGTATTTCACAAGCTATTATATTGTTGTTTGATGTGGTTTGTAGTGGATTTCCCTCACCTTCTTCCTGGGCAGATGTATAGCGGTGCTGGAAGTCTCCTTCTTCCGGTCACGAAACGAAGAAAACGGCTACGATCATCTGGGGAAAAAAATCATAACATGCAAAAAAATTGTTTAGTTAAGTGTTGTGTTAGCCTCAACAACTTTCTGAAGGGTCAATACATCATTCAGGTATGAGAACAACATTACACATCGATTACTTACAGGGATTTCTGACAGACAGTTATCACTCGAATAGTTCTGAAAATTTCGTAGATTTCTAAGGTTTTTAGGTGAGATCACTGGACAACGTCCAAGTTATTAAGCCAGCGAGATTTCCGGTGGCAAGCTAACGAACTTCCGCTGATTTTTATGTTGGATACAGGTAATCTTTCTATGAACGTGTCTAAATCAACAATTTGTTAGATTTTCGCTCCCGAATATCACGACTTTCCTATTACATCCATAGCAGAAACTACGTTAACAAAGAAAAAAAGGCGGAGCTTACCGTTTGTAAAATTTTCAAGTGCTTTCCAAAGAAACTTCACACGCTTGTCATTTTCGGAAATATCTTCATATTGCACTACAAAAAAACAAAACAAAAAAAACAAACGGTTAAGAACGAGTGCATACGCAGAGTGCTGAGACTTACAGAAACATGAGACGGAAACATGGCTTCTTGTACAAACAAAATTGATAGTAGTGAGCCGGATTAAGGAGCGGGGGGTGGGGGGGGTGGGGGGGAGCCCGAGGCAGGGTTCTCTTTCAATTCAAAACCTGACTTCTGCGATACCGGTGTATTTCATATTCACCTTTAATGACCACCTCCCAAATGGATTGCTAACTTAATAGGTTAGAGCGCTGCACCGGTATCGCAGAGGGCTGGGTTCGAATCTCGGGAACCCTGAATTTTTTCGGGGTTTCTTTTTACAACTTCATAAGCTGAGTCTTCATCTGCGATGATCGTCTTCGCATTTATTAGTTATTGTTATACTTACTACATTTCTTCAATGCTTCAACCGTAAGCTCAGGGTCACCACAAACTCTCCTTTCCAGTTCCTGCCAAGTGAGAAGGTCGAGCACAGCCTGGGAAAGAACTTTAAGCAAGCCTCGCCTAATTGCCTCGATCTGAAAAGAAAAGAGAGTTCGCAGTGGTCATTTTACGAACTGACAAACAAGCTGCAAGTATAATTTTGAAATACAAGCCGAAGGTGAAGGATATTTTCTGGTTTTTTGAATCCTTCTGACCCGATACATCGAATGAAGTAGGCGATACGTTTTCGCCAAAAGTGGGCTTGATACAAGAATTTGGCTGCAAGAACTCGTAACTTCATCGGCTGTTAAGCAATAGATGAGCATGCTAACGGAAGTAAGAACCCTGTTATAGTTGAATCTTGCTTGTAGGCGAAGATAGAAGTAAACTCTCAGGGGAATAATTCCCCCTTCCATCTCCCCCTGTACTTAATTCCCTTTTCCCTCTCCCCGAGCGCTTTCTCCACTTCTCTTCGTCCTACCCCTCCCACAAGAGAGCCTGTCCACAGGCTAACCACAGTCGGGTATGGAAATTTGCATACCTGTGCTTTTCCTTCAGCCATCCTGCAGTTCCGCACTAGCCTTATGTACTCAGTTCTTTCTTCATAATCAACGAACTTGTCAGCTCCTCCAGGCACAAGGTTTATTAAAGTGTTATCACTTAAAACCTGTCACGGAAAACAAACCACACAACATAATCACTGTATGGAGATTTGGTCTGTCTGTACATTCAGAACTTTTTGATAGACTGACTGTTGATCAGTTAGCAAGATGATGAAATAGTCTGTCTCTCTGTCTGCCAGTCGGTCGGGCAGTTAAGTTCGTCAGACCATTCTGTTCACTACTTATTCAATCAGTCAATCCATTAATCAGTCAGTCAGTCTGTCTATCAGTCAGGCAATTAGTCAGTCAGTAGTTCAGTCAGTCAGTCTGTCAATAAGTTAGTCAATCAGTAAGTCCGAGTTGGTCATTGGGTCGGTTGGTCGGTCAGTCAGTCAGTTGGCCAATCAGTCAGTATGCCGGAGTCAAATATCTGAATCAAGATCTGTGCTTTCTTTGTAAAAAATACACAAGTCCGCCCTACCGTCGTGTAAGTGAGGACTCCTCCAAATTTCATGTTAAATGAATCTTTATCCATTGACTCTAGTGATTCAAGTAACTTGACCTGGTGACATGGAAGGAAGTGAAAAGTAGATAATAACAATAATACAACTCCTTTCTGTGTATGCAAAATAAGGCCTGGTTTCATTTATCTGGGTTAAACACCAACACTTTCTGTTAGCTACAGCCATACACATGCAACTAAACAATTCTATACACACACTAGTCTGCTTAACACAGCTGTTTTTAGTGTCGTCACGCAACACTTAGGAGGAGCATTGTGTGACCGCACTAAAAACATCTCTGAAGCAGACTATACACACACCTGAGCCAAATCTATTGTCATGAAGTCGCGAGACCAGGTGACCTTTTCTCCAACAAGCTGTCGCCAGACAAATGATGGAAGTGAAAGAACCTTGGAAGAAAAACACAGTTAGCTAGCCTCCTTAGTTTGTAAAGTGTACTTAGTATTTCAAACTCCCTTCGTTTCGCCTTCATTTTTGAAAATTAAGATTTTGCACAGGTACAGTAATGTAATTACAGGAGGCAAATTTGAACATTCTGCTGCACATGCAGTTTATGACACCACCAGACATTTATTGTAGAGGTAGTAAGAGTAACAAATCTGAGTGACATAAACACAAAGGTACTGCCAAAAATGTTTTATTTGAGTGGTCAGATCATACATGAACAATTCCATCCACAGACCCAAAAGTTGGAAATGCAGGACTTGTTTTATAGCTGATTCTGGGATTGTTATTCATTGAAAATGAAGATTTTCATTTTGCCGGTCACGAGGTCAACTAGGAAAACCAAAGACTACTTCATACCAGATGTTCTTTGCTGCTCCTTAAGCATGCCCCCATTAACATGCCAATCCATTCAAACTTGCTGAAGTGCTTACATGAAGGGTTAGGCACATATGCATCTCTGTTCACATTTGAAGAATCATGCAGCTAAGAAACAAAGAGAGTGGAGAGTTAAGTGCTAAACGCACAAAATTTAATGATATTGCTGTTACTGGAAAAAGTCTTTCCCTTACTATGAGAAACAAAAAAAACACTTTATTTATTCAAGTGTCAATGTATTTAGTGCAAAGGTACTAATTTGGGACACAATTTTTATGTCTCGAACTGGAGACAGGACCGCCATTTTACGTGGCCATCCGAGATACTCCAAGGTAGTCGCTTGCAGTGCAAAACGGAATACCTTCAATTCTCAGTTATTTTAAGACCCTGGGTATTGGTCCGGCCCCAGGAATCAAACCCACATCCTTCCACTCTGCAGTCAAGCTCACAACCAAATGAGCTAATCCTACCATGAATATAGTTACAATTTGCAGTTGACTACTAATGCATTAATATCAGTCTGTTTGCACTTTGATGCAGAACAGCCATATTAACTTCTTAATGGCACTCATTTAAATCCTTATATTGAGGGGAAGAACTTCATTTCTAAGCATAACAAACAAATGAACCAATCCGAAAACAGATTCTGTTCACAAGAGTTTTGACATTTTTTTGCTGATGTTAAAACCACCCTCACTAACCTCACTAATGGATCATATGTATGGAAAAATAAGTTTTGGATTACCTGATTGGGGCTGCGAACAAAGAAAGGTAGAGGTATGGGAACATCGGTGGAACTTGGACAAAGCTCTTCAGCAACATCTGCTAAGGAGTCTCTAAACCCACCACCTGAAAGATTACAGTATTACTATGCGAGTAGTGTCAAATATCTCTAAATCTTCTGACAGGAGATGATGCTGCATGCAAGTATAGTAAAGTGTCTTTGCCACCCCTTCGCCACCCCTGGTCCTTGAGGCAAGCACAAGGTACCGGGGTATGATAAGTATGGCAAAATGTCCATAAACTCAACCTTAAAGTGACAACACATCATTTGGTCAAAGGCTGACTAACCTTGATCGATGATTCCCTCGGACAAAAATTTGCACTCCCACCATTGGTCATATCGAGAAGACCACCTACAAAACAATGATACAGGAAAATTTACTGATATTTCATTTGCTCCTATCCTGACTTGGCTTGAGTAATCTTGTAATAATTCAGACTGAGAAAGTATAGCATAAATTGCAGAGGAGAGATACACCTGTATCCTACCTGTAATCTAGCTTTACCCCACATTTTTCTTGCTTCAAACCTTCATAAAGCTGAAGGGAAAATCAGAGTAATAAAATGATAAAAAATACTTCCTTAGAAAAACTGGTAAATACTGCTACTAATGCACTATGCTAGCTGAGCTAACTTGCAAGTAAATGTTCTAGACACTGGGACCGGAATTTATACCAGCATGAACATACTTTTACTGGCATTTAGTAAAAGGCTAAATGGTAAAAACACTGTAAGTTCTTGAGTAAATAACTTGATAAGTTAAAATGGGATTAAATACTCAATCTATGGTGATGGCAATGAGAATGAGAACGACAAAAAAGCACTTAGGTTTAGATTGGCAAAACAACAACTTTGTACATTTCTTTGCCGTTGTTGCACGACTATGAAGTGAAACTGCATAATTTCATGTTTGTGGAGGACGTGGGCTCAAGACAACGACCCTCTTTTTCTTTTTCTTTTTCTGAACTGTGATACAGTCCTTTAGATCACAACTCTAGAAAAATTCGTCAACATTTGAGAAATTGAACAAGATGGAATACATGTGATTAAGTTTGAAGCAGCACAAACACACTTTTTAACTGATGTTTTCATAGCTGTAACTGTCGCCATCATTGTTGCTTAAGCTCCCTGTTTAGACCAACATCACAACTACTGATGCCACCTGGAAGTGGAATTGAGATTAAAGGAGCACCTGGAATGAGGACCCAGGTCGCTGCTAAATATCTGCTAGATTCTTTTGTACTGTTTCCCTTGTACATGCTTGTGGTATGAAGGGAGAATATAAGACTGAATGCTAACCTGATTAAATATTGAGCATTTAGCATCTGGATCTTGTGTTGGATCTGCTCTGTGTTCAGCAGCTGAGCGTCTGTTAATGAACAGCTTTGGCATGTGTGCTGGAGGGCTAAGAAATTGGGAAAAATTAGGATTGGACATCTACATTTTAATGATGTACATGTAAAGTAATGTCATTCCTCTTGGATGGAATGCTATGCTTAACCAGTATGTTCTTCTTCAAAATTGGAGCATAGCTGTGTTATAGCAAAAAGCACCATACCTGGATTGAGATTCTCTGATGACTTTGTCGATCAACATGGTTCTGTGCTTTGACAAGGGAAGAAGCTGACGAATGGCCTAAAACAGAAATAACAAATATATGTGACATAAAAATAATAAATGAAGCACCTGCCAGAGAATGGCAACATGGCCTAAATAGCAGCAACAGCTTGGAAAACAAAATATTATGCAACTAGTAAAAATACTGCTGCTACTGTATACTAACTAACTATCTTGCAAGTACGTGTACTAGGTGCTGGAACACCGTGATCTAGGTTGTGAAAAAAACAACAAAAATAACTTGATAAGCCAAGGAATAATACTCAAGCTATTTCAAACTTTCCCCATGGACTAAAGGCTGTCTTTGTCCCATCTGTTTAGAAGGGCATTACAAAACTGATGCCATCCTGATTTCAGAACAAACAAACTGCGTCTACACATACAAATGAACTGTGGGAGAAAGATTGAACATGTGAAAGATCATCTCAGATCATGATCTTTCACCTGTTAAACTGCCTCAACGATGACATAATGTTCAACACAAAACACTGACATCATACATTTTCCATTTCTGCGGCAACAAATAATGTGTGTAATACCTCTAAGTCTTTAAATGATCCAGCTGAGTAGTTCCAAGAAGGCAGTAAATAATGTAAAACACTGTCCAGTAGCTCGGTAAATCTAAAAAGAAATATACTCTGACTATTACAATCACACATTTTCTTTCATTTTTTTCGACTCATATCTCATTTGCAAGCACAGTTTACCTGAGCAAAGCTTGTGCCCTTCTGTATAGTAGGGCTGGATCAACAGCGTCTAGTTTAGGAAACCTGTGAATAATAATATAGTTGACAATGAGCACATAATGAGTGTTAAAACTCTCTCCCACCACCCCTCCCTCCGCAGATTTTTTTTATATATTTTATATACCTACATGTACTTTCATTTTTATCTATATTACACATGTATAAATATATTTTATTAGTTAGATAGTCTTGATAAATGTAAAGCTACTCTGTAGAAAAGTCATCAATAAACTGTTTTCATTATTTTTTATTTCTACACAAATATTCAAATGACCTTCAAGAACAAGACATTTGCTGCAAATTTATTATCATTCTCTTTCTATTATCAATAATTATTATAAAGGAAATAAAGGGAGATGTAAAGAATCAACCATAAGAGGACACAGAAAAAAATTTGAGCCCCAGATGGGATTCGAACCCACGACCGTCTGTGTTCAAGACCATGTTGATAAATCTGTTAATTTGAAGTAAGAATGTACAAAATGAGGAAGAAACATTTATTTGAGCATTTTCTTTTGGTTTAGCCTCACACTAAACTCCTCAAATAATTAAAGTTACATTCATTTGCATCTTTTAACTTATGGCTTTGGAAACCTTAAGAGATTCCAATAACCAACCATGGAGGAAGTACATATTATTATCACTTTTTTAGATATTCACACAGTAAGTATCAACAATGTAAATTCACATATCAACAAAAAATTAATACACAACTGAAAAATTTATTATTACCTTACAAGTTCAGAAGAGGTAAATAAATCCTTGTTAAGCCCTGGTTCTCTTTCACTCTCTGTGATTAACTTGATGCTACGAATGCGGGTATCTATGCCCTCATCTATCAACAAAAATGAGGCACATAAGGATGTAAATAAATCTGTTAAAGCTAAAAGGATTTCCTTAACAAGTGTCTAGAGGTGATTTTCAGGCTATTGTCTACAGATCTGTGCTGACAAAGTCATTAAAAATGGATTAAATGAAGCAGACATTTTGGAGCCTACCCTTGCACTCTTTAATTCTGATTTGAATTATGCTATAGTATTGGCCCACTCCTTTTGCTACACACACATCTCCAGAAACAGTCCTGTAGGAAAAAAAGAAACAAAAAAAATCCCAACTAAACAAGAAGAGTGATTGAGTGGTCACAGTTAAAATCTCAAAATCTGAACTAAAAATTTTACATCTATTACTCAGTTGTAAATGAAACAAAAAATTGTAGATAACAACTTACGATTCAATAAAAACTTCACCGATTTCTTTCAAGTTTGACTGTGAATCACCTCCCATGACAACAACATGATGGGGCATGTAGTTATCATCTTTGGCATCTACACCAATAGAAAGTTGTCTAAAAACAACGAAAACAATTGAGTAATGTGTAGAATATTGGGTGGATGAATGCCTGAAAAATGCTGCCTGCTCAACTGGCAAAGAATCCATGTACAGAGCAACAAATTGTGATTTAAAACTCAGCTGCACCAACAGTTAGGTTGGCAACATTTAAATGTGCTGGCTAAAACATGAATGGTGAATTATAGAACTATAAGAGTTGTGAAACCAAAATACAATGGCCGTCTTGAGAATAAAATTACCGGTAATGTAAGTGGCCAATGTAGAAAAATTAAAATAAGAGGGATGAAGTTTCACGATGTTTTTAGAGAATGTTTTGAAACAATCCATCTACTGGGACAAGGATAAATGGCATTTGCAAAGTGGTAGTTGCTCAAGGTTTGACTATAATTTATACTTTAGAACAGGGAAGAAATATTAAGGTTTCAATTTGATTCGTACATTTACTAACCTTATAACAGTGCCTGGTCTCATTAAAAGTTTGATCCAATGTCTGCCTTGACTGCCATCTGTTTCCCAGTAAGTATCTGGATCACCATCTGTCAAGGCATCTTTGGATTCTTCTTCCTTCAATTCCACAAAAATACAGCAATATTTTCAGTTTACCTGTATGCTACTACTCTTTTTTTTAAACTATTTTGTTTTAAAGTTCAAATATTACATTCCAATCACTTAAGCTTTATCAGCAACTGTATTCAAATGACTGTTGAGATGACAACTGACTGATGATATCTCATGAATAATCATAGAGAGCCAGAAGGTCTACACCATTGTTGTGATTCCATGAAGCTTTTTACCTTTTTCATAGTAATGGTCTACCCAACTCAACATTTAATGGCATGATATTCAGTGATTACTTTAATCATTATGTTGTGTGGATTGATCATGTGTCCTGCTTTTTTCATTTGTTTGTTTAGGTTTTTGTTGTTCTACACTGTTCAAAACCAGCAGCGGATTCCTGGATCACACACTTTTAGTGCAACATCTGAACTCCTTTTGTCCATTAAAAAATCTCCAACATGCATGCAATTACAATGACAGACTTACAGAAGACACTTGAATGGACTCAACATATCTACTGATATTCCCAAGAGATGCCTCATGTTTATTAACATGTTCAGCCATAAATTTGGCTAGCTCTTCATCTGCATCTAGACTCCATTTTAATGGAGGAGAGCTCAGTTGATGCATAGCTTCTTTGTCTGCAAACCTCTCAATGGAGGGTGGGTCAGTAATTCTGAGAGCATAACATATTTCCACTGCATCTTGCCAACTAAAGGGGATACAAAAATATGAAAGATCATCTACACTGTAGCTCCTTTACTGTATCAAGGCATTTTCTATTGTTACCCTAAGACAGAATTCGATAGGCAGGTGCGCTAGTTGGAATGTAGATAACAGTTAGGTATGTAGGTGGGTGGGTAGGTAGTTATACAGGTCGATAAGTAGGTAGGTAGGCAGGTAGGTAGGTAGGAATGTAACTACGTAGGCAGATAGGTGGGTGGGTGGATGGGTGGTTGAGTGAGTAGTTGGATGGATGGGTGGGTAAGTAGAGAGTTAAACATCGCTCACAAAAAATTGGTATAGGTCGCTGGGTGGGTGGTTAGATAGATAAGTGGGTAGGTAGGTAAGAAGGAGGGTAGAAAGTAACTACCTAAGTAGACAATGGTGTACAAGCCCATTTGAATCGAAAAGACACTTGTGTAGCCTGTTCCAGACTTTCAGATACTGAAAAGTGGCACAAAAAAAATGAAAACGAGGGAGGTAGAGAGAAGAGAGAGATGGAAGAGAGGAAACGTCACTCTCCCCAGTCCCACCTGTATTTTTCCTCACTTTTTTTACTTTCTGCTGCTTCTTACCATCTGAATGCCTGAAACAGTCTAGGGCTTGTTGTTTGTAGTAGTAAATGGTATCAAAAATTATTACTGCTCCCCCTAAACAGATGCCAGTCTGTCAATGGTTCCACAGATATTCTGCATACAGACATCCAGCATCTCTCGTCCAGATTCAAAGTCCAATATTATTTTAATAACCTTAATAACAGACAATTGTATCAGAAAGGATTGGTAGGTAGATCTGCAACAGCAACCAGCCTGCATCATGTCAATGCTCTCTATAATAAGGACTCTCTGAATTATAGTTACTTCGTTAAGTAAATACTTTACCTTTTAACAGCTATATTTTTTTCTTTGGACGATGGCTTGACATCTGTAGGTTTTAAATAAGGAGCACCTACGCCATGTTTGGCATCATAAGGTACAGAAAGAACCCAGCCTTCTTTGGCTTGTTTACCTGAACAGTACTTCTGCAAAGATTTCTGCAGACATAAAAAATGGTACTTGCAAAAAGGAATTATTATAACATGTTCCGTATTATAATTATATTGAATGGCCTGGATACAAAAAGGACAAGGTTAAGACTAGAATTCCCTTCCTCCAATGACTTAAGCCGTCTACGAAAACAATGTATTGAGCTTTTTAATCAATTCCGGGGCCGGGTACATAATAATATAAGCTAATAACCACTCCCATACCTGACAAAGTTTTATCCAAGACCCATCATTGTTAAAAAATTCATCTCCTGATGCAAACACCTGAAGATTAGAGGCAGAAGGTAGTTCTCCCACGCATTGTCCGTCTTTGTGTGGCTTCTTCCGTATGGACAATGTCGAAGGATTCCTGCTTTCTTCTCTACCGTACTCCACTTCCGACGAGACAAAACAGAGCGGTAATGGTAAGCTCTTTCCTTGTTCAATGCGCTTTATACTCTCTAGAAGACACCTTATACGGGCAAGGCGTCTTCTAGCTGGTTCATTCTTCATTCTTTGCAAATTTAAAGAGGGAAGAGTATCTTTTAAATACGTAAATAAGCGGCCATTTTTTATGGTAACAATATGGCGCGACCGCTGGGTAACCAAACCATGGGACAAGACGAAGAAGGCTGGGTCAAGTTTCCTCAGTAAATTGGGTCGGGGGTGGGGTTGGGGTGGGGTGGCCTGCGAACGGCAGACGTTTCTCCTCGCTCATCGCCGCTGAGGAACGTTTCAGCGGCGATGAGTCAGGAGAAACGTCTGTCGTTCGCAGGCTAGGGGTGGAGAGGAAAGGGGAGGAAAGCGCGCTCGAAAGGGAAAAGTTAGGGTTTGGGTTAGGGTTAGGGTTCGGCGCTCGCCATGCTACGTAGTACTGAGAAACGTCATTTAGGTTTGATCGTGTTATTCAAACTTTGACTCAGAAATCGCTACAACACTGTCGCTAAAAGTTCGGTAACTCATTTGAAAAGCATTTACCAGCTACTTGTGCTCAAATACCTCGGACCCCCCTTCTTGAAAAAGGGCCCTCTTAAGTTTCAGAGGGGGGCACATTGGCCCTAATCGGGCAATTTCTACGATTGCAAACCCCGTTAGTTTTTTAATGCAAAGAATGACAAAAAAGACATACGAATAAGATGAATGAGTTTAATACCGAAGCGAACTCTAAATCAAAAGTTACATTATCAAGCTATGGCCATAAAAAGCCGTAATAGTAGATTAAAGTACGTAAAGCTTACACACAGCGATATAAAAAAAAATCATTCAGCTGTTCAGTTTACTTGAGAGAAAAGCTTCCAATCTCGATCCTTGCCTTTCACATTTGCGCAAATAGCATAGAAATTATTCGTTTTACAAAGCTGCGAGGCTATAAGTTGGAGCTCTATTTCACGAAGGACACTGGTTTTCCAACTTAGTTTCCGGGTAGTACTTGGTGTAAGACTGCCCAAACCCTAGTTTCCATCCAGGTTAATGGCATCGGAGAGCTGTTGCGCATGCGCACATTAAGCGTTTATTGCGTGGGAAGAGCAAGCAGGAGGGGCTGGAGTGTCGCATTTCCAGGGTTTAAAGTCTTTGATCTTGTCCAGCGTTGTTGGGTTCTTGATCCACTCAAGACCCTGGGAAACTGTCACAATCCACACGTCGCCCATGGAGGTCAATTTCCTGAGGAAGACCTCGGTTGCTTTCGTATAAACGAAATAAAAAAATCAGTTTCTGCCTTAAAGTAATCAAAATGATTAATTGTAAAAAAAAAAAAGTTTCGTCGACTCGAAAACTCTTTGAAATAATGTATGATGACATGCCAACAAGTGAAAGTTATAATCACCTGAACATCATTATTACCGATTTAGCGGTGAATTAGGAAAATGAAGAGAAATATGAAATAAACTCCAAGAACAATAGCGGGTAAATTCGCACTTACAAAAGATAGACAGCGTCCCGGGGGGGAGGGACTCCGCATATGAAAGGGTGGGGATGCTCGTCGGAAAGTTTGAATTAAACCCCTAAAGGAGACCGATCTGTGCTTGGCCCAAGCTTTTTTTGACCCCTAAAAGAGACCATGTTAAAACACAGACAATATATATATTTTTGTACTTTTTCACGTGCAACCCTAAAAGAGACCTACGCGGCTAAATATGACGGCGTTTTGCCCAGAACACCCGAGGTGAGACCAAAATCCGAAATTTACACCCCTAAGCGAGACGACGAGCATCCCCACCCCTTTCATATGCGGAGTCCCTCCCCCGGGGACAGCATTTGCCAAATGGATAATAATTTCCTTCAGAAGTAGTCGTTTTTTGGCTATTCAACACTCAGCCGCCTCTTGTCTCCTCTTTTGAAAAGAAGCCTTGCACACTTACAAGACAAATGACTGCTGCGTGTAAGAGTTCATTTTGACTCTCTTTATAAGACAAGACAAGACAAGACAAGAACTTTGTTTATACTACACACAGAAGAAAAACTTTAAAAAAAGACAATACTACTTATGTAAGGTACAGGCCACCTAGAAAAAAGCTAAAAAGCTAAATCTAGCTAGGAGGCATTATAGATTAATTCAGAATATTTAAGAGGCTGTTTTATGGAGACACAATTACAAAACAAGTCGGAAGTCAGAGAAACATTTCCGCCTCCAGTATTTACAATCTTATGAAACCGTTATGGTTAGAACCAACCTTCACGGCGATAGAAATCACCAAGCCATTCTGCTGACAGAGGAATGAAGAATGGAGCCTTGTTTGTCTTGTAATGTAGCTGGAAATTGGAATCAAGCAGGTCCCTGAAAGGTCTGTAGGACTGAATATTTGGTGCGCAAGAGTCAATAAGATGACAAGAAATTCCTTTTTCATTGAAGTAATCCACCATGGGTACTTCCCACAAACCCGGAAAAGATTCTAAAGAGAGACAGAAAATAAAATTTATATTTAAAGATAGCTATAGATAAGACAAAAAGGGAAGAAGGAACCTATACAATAAGATACGTTATTATTAAGGGATGTCATGGACATACGCGTTTTCGTCTTAGCTTCTACTTATTACAGGATATTTTTTACGCAGTGGTAACATAAGAAACACAAAAAAGGTAGCACACAGCAAACACACACTCACTGCAGGGTAGTGGTTTTCACCTTCAAGGAGCAGACTGTTGTACGCATTTACGCAAGCGACAATTACCAAGAGCCTTAGCGCTATCACTGAATGAGACAAGAGTATACCGCTGGCAAAAACCGTGGTCAGGTCAATATGGAATTTCTGTCGCTGAGTCGCAGACGTTCCTCTTCGCTGAACTCCCCCAGTGGCGAGGAGCGAAGAGAAACGGCTGTTTTTGCAGGCTAGTGAGTCCTTTGTCACAATATGAACTGGTGCGCATGTGTGTGTGTGTGTGCATGGTGGACGTGTACTTTCCCTCGTCGCTTTAATATGGCATAAAATGTTTTTTTTTTATAAAATGTAACAAACGTCCCCTCCCTGCCTGCGCATGTGTTGAATAGCGTTTGCTATATGTAGAGTATTGTGAATATATTATGCATTTCTTTTGTGTTAATAAAGTTGTTGCTTGCCATAAGTAACTTTCTCGGCAAAGGCTCAGGTTAATTTAGTACAAATCTCTCTTGTTTCTAAGACTACATACCTGTTGGGCAGGGCTGGATTTCGCAACCCTGAGTTGAGCGATAGTCAAGTGTATATGGCCAAAGTGGTTGATCTATAAAGTTTCGTGTTGGCATTGAAGATTCATACAGAAATCCCAAGTCTTTCAGTACTTTAAACTCTGTGTTACCACCAACTTGCATGTATGGAGCGCGGTAACCTTTCACATCTTCAGCCTTCACATGTGCCAATTTTTGGAGAAGTGTCCTCATACCCCCTATTTCCTGTGTCTGTTCTTTTACGGTAGCATTCGCCCACCATGATTTTGGGAGTC
>BOPM01000142.1:546323-571233 GCA_022179025.1 Porites australiensis
TTTTTTTTTATTCATTCCTTCGTGCAATCATTCCCCCCAATTCTGTCTTGACTTTCTAATGAATCCTTGCCCCCCCCCCCCCTATCAATAACAAACTTCCTCTACACCCGCCTGTGAAGGAGCTCTTTTGTCCGAAGGCGACTTGCTCCATCAAATAAAGATACTACATATACCTGTTGGGCAGGGGTAGATTTCGCAGTCCTGCGTTGAGCGATAGTCAAGTGTGTATGGCCATAGGGGTGGATCAATAAACCATTGCGTTGGCATTGAAGACTCATACATGAAGCCTAAATCCTTCAGTACTTTAAACTCCGTGTTACCACCCACTTGGATGTACGGAGCTCGGTAACCCTTCACATCTTCAGCCTTCACGTTTCCCCATTTCCGCAGAATCTCTTTCATCCCTCCTATTTCCTCTTTCTGTTCTTCCTCTGTAGCATTTGCCCTAGGAAGCCGTCGGGAGATCGAATTGTCAGCGATTTCGTGACGTTGACTGTAAAGATCTTGAACCTCACAATAATTGGTGTACTCATGAGAAACAAAGAATGTTCCCGAAATATTGCATCCGTTTGGGTTCTTCAAGCTTCCATCAAAGAGCTTCTCGTAGTCGAAAAAATCTTCTGCATTGATGGCAGCATCAGTGGTCACGAAGACAATCTGAGGAATGGAGGACAGGGATAAGTTACCAGGGATTTCAGTGCCACTGCAGAAGCAATCAGGAAGTTTGCAGATGTCTGGGTCGCAGGGTTTTGCGGGGTCTCCAAGAACGAATGATTGCAAAAAAAGATTAATTGCGACAGCAAATAAAACGTTCAATGAATGCATCGTGACTTCTGACACACTTCCACCAAGATGATGTGTTCTGCGTCCAGACTGGTCTTAAGCTTTATAGCATATTTTCCGCTACCCCTGGCCTCTTATTTAAATTTGGTTGACAGAGATTACGACATCTTTCTAAGAAACTTATAATTAGCCCAGGTTACTGAAGGTTAAGCCGGGCACTGAAAACTGCTGAACTGAGCAACTTTAGTTTTTAGACGCCACTAGATCTTTGTTGCTTTTGTTGTCACCATCTGTCAATTTTGTCTCACTATTTTGTACCATTTTTCTTTTTCCACAAAGAAAAGCAACCGAACATTTTTTCAGTCCGTCTCAGCTCAATATTCGAAACAGAAGGTGGAAGACTAGGTACAAGCCGGAAGTGATGGTCACCATCCATTTTTTTTTTAAAAAAAGGTCGTGTCTGTTATCAACCTGTAACTTAATATATTTTCACAGTATTCTTCCAAAATATTTTTTGTTTTGTTTTGTTTTTATTTTTGCAAATGATCATCAGTTTTTCTGCGTGGACCGCTGCGTGGACCGATGGAGACCGGAGGAGATGTCCTTGGAGAGCCGTAACAAAGCGTTCTGTGATTGAGGTACGCCTCATGTACGCTTGCTTGATCGCCGCTATCAGTTGCAAGGGAAAACGGCAAAGCAGAAGAGAAGAGTACAGGTGGAACCAACGACCCGCCATTATTATACTTGCGAGCTTTGACTTTTACCCGAGAAAGCCAGGATTTTGTATTAAAGGATCCAAACAGATACGAAGACGTTCCGAATATTTCTCCGAAGATGTTCCCAATTGAGTGCCGAAGTTCTCAAGAAAATAACAATCTTCCATAAGGACTTCTAAAATAGTAGATGATCATTCACATGGTCATTTCTTTCCTTCCATCGATTCTAGGTTATTTTTATTTATATATTTCTCGAAATGCGTCAGCTAATAGCTCAAAGCATACGACACCCAAGGCAGTGCTCGCGTGATATGGTATTCAATCGCTGAAAATAGCGTGTTACGAAATTACAAAATTCCTGAGACCTGGATCATCGTCTATTTGCAGTTCCGCAGTGTCACGTCATGCCCAGTAGAGTTAACATCTTGGTGTTACTTTTACTACGCACTCACATATTTCGAGTAAAAATAGAAATTGAACCAAAGATAAACACTGGCCTCGTTTAAAGGAAAAATAGCTCATTGGTTGGAACTTTCTACCTCCAGAATATATACCCCACCCCACTTCCAACTGAGACCTTCCTGAAGGACCTTAACGTGACATAACCGCGCACGCAAATTTTCCCCAGGGAATTTTTCCCGGAAATAAGGGAACAAATCAGGAGATTTTCCTACATACACTGTGTATAAATAGCACAAGTCAGTGCTTTTTCTGTGTGGATGAACTGTTTTACTTGAAGCAAAGAAGAGCATCGCAGAATCGAAAGCCGAGCATAATGATGAATCGGCCAGCAAAGGTCGCATTAGCTTTACTCCTGTTTTGTGTAAGTGGTACAACTGGAGCAGCAGTAAAGCGTCGAAGTCTTGGACCAGCCCAACCGTGCTCGTCAGATGTTTGCAAGCTCCCAGATTGTCGGTGCAGTGGCACAGACATACCTGGAAACTTGCAGAGAGAAAAAGTCCCCCAGATGATCATGTTGTCTTTCGACGATGCCGTCAACGGACAAGTAAGTTGGTTAAATTTTCTGTAGGGGTTATTACGGAAGGTGCATACAAGACACTGATTGCTCAGGTTTTATCCGTGGCAGATTTGCCAATCGTTGTTGTCGTTTCGTCTCTCAAATTCAGCGGAAGGAAAAAAAAATGAAGAAAGAAAACATTTCCGAGTGGATATTCTCTGGAAATTTGTAATCGAGTATTTATTTTGTTTTCATTCAAAACGCTTGCTTTCAACGATATGCATGCCGGAGTGTACGTCACTCGATCTTCAAGCACTGGTGAGTTTATTGACACCGCCGGCTAATTCTTCTCTTGACATCCTGACCTGTAACTGAGATGTAATCACGTTCCAGATTCCCTTCTTCTCTGATCATGTTGCACAATTTGTTTCGTGGGCAAAACTTCGTGTCGAGTTCGTGAGTCCGCTCTTTTTTGTAGTCGTTTTCCCAGTGCGGTACTGATTTGCCTTACACATAGTGCTTTACGGATCGATGCAGGTGTTGGAGATGGAAAGGAAGGGTGAAATCGGGGCAAAGGGCGCTCTAGGGGGAAATAACGCTACCCCCGTAATCAGATGGCACCACAGGAAGCCCAAGCGCAATATAAGGAAAAACTGTTTGAAAGCGAAGGTCCACGCAACGCGTAAATAAAACTGACTGGTTCCTCTTGCCGGATCTCTAATTAAAGAGATGCTGTAGCCAGACGTCATTTGATGTGTAAAATAAAACAAAACTGAATGCAAGGCTGGCACTACGGCAATTAGTCTCCTTCGCAGCTGTTATTAGGGTCGTCACTCGTCACGCAACGCTCCTCCCCACTATTAGTGGGGAGGAGCGTTGCGTGACGAGTGACGACCCTAATAACCGCTGCGAAGGAGACTATACGGCAATGGGCTGATGTATTATAGGCCAATAATTAGCCTTCCTCAGGGCCAGACTGTACCGAGAGAAAGTATTTTTTAACGGCTCCTAAAATTGCAATGTAAGGGTTTGCATAGGAAACTAACTTACGACAAATGTATAAACTAAAACGGATAAAAGTCATCAATGAAGTATAAATTTTGTTACCTGGTGTCGCTGGCCGTCTTTCTCCTGAGCGTAGCACAGAAACGCCCTACTGGCTATCAAACCTGCTTTTAAAATTGATCCAAGGTCCTACAGATTTCATGTGATTAAAGTTTGCCATTGGCTTAATTTAGTTTCATTTTGTTACAGGTCAATCCCTATTATGAAACCCTGTTTGGAGATGGAGTACTAAAAAATCCAAACGGCTGCAAGGCAACAGCGACTTTCTTCGTCTCACATGAGTATACACAGTACGAAATGGTACAAGCACTTTACCATAACAGACACGACATTGCAGACCACACCATATCGCACAGGACACCAACTTCGTGGTGGAAATCGGCTAACTACAGCGAGTTGAATGACGAAATAGCCGGACAGAAGGAGATACTACGAAAATGGGGTCAAGTCAAAAAGGAAGACGTCGTAGGGTTCCGTGTTCCGTTTCTACAGCTTGGTGGAAATACCATGTTTCAAGTTCTTTATGATAATCACTTCCTCTACGATTCGTCCATGCCAACGGAGAAGTTTATTAACCCTCCCATGTGGCCGTACACCCTGGAATATCGATCAACACAGGAATGTGTTATTCCACCTTGCCCGACTGGTAAGTCAGTTTCAACCCCAAATATGGGGCGTTTGCTCGCGCCATTTTGGTGTACCCAAGCAGGTCAAACAGTCGAAGGAATTTGCTGAAAATCAGAGCTTCTTTCTCTGAAAGAAAGATTTCATAGTTTAACTACACTAACATGGCCCCGTAAAGTTACGTGCAGGTCATTTTTGCCCAGTTCCTAGGCCCTCAAACTTCGTAGCGGTCGATCCGTTCCGTATCGATCCTGGCACTTGATGAGAGCGGAAAAGTGGGACCCAGTCCCTATCGTCTCTACCTCGCAAGCAGAGGCCCTTCTTGTCTAAGAAGATGGAAGGTCCTCTGCTCGCAGGGTACGTTGTCTCTGAGATGTTGCCGAGATGAGAGGTAAGCAAACTAAGGCCCGGTTCAGACACCGAACTTTTCATGTACCGAACTAATGCATAAATTATTATAACGTATTTTGTAAGCAGTTAGACTGAAATGAGCATTTTTCGCCCTTTGACCTTAATTCAGCTGCAATTAAGATCAGTGTCTGAATCAATTCAGCCGGTTCAAACAATTTGTGTCAGCCTTGATTCGAATTAGAGCTAATTAGGTTCGGCTCATGAAAAGTTCGGCGTCTGAACCGGGCCTGAAAACAGTTACCAACAATTTTACGGCAATCTCCCAGCCACCAACATCATCATCACGACCAAAAACAACCGCCAGACAGCGTTTATATAGTTTTGTTGTTGCTGTTGTTTTGTATGGATTTCACTAATTTGTTAATCATTTATTCAACAGATTCCTTCCCAGGTCTATGGGAGGTTCCTATGATTGATTACATCGATTTAAAAGGTAAACCGTGTAATATGATCGACGGCTGCTCAGCGCCAGCTAATGAGCAGGAGACGTATGAACTGCTGTCCAGAAACTTTGATAGACACTATAACTCCAACAGAGCACCATTTCCCATGTTCATGCACGCTGTCTGGTTCGCGAAATATCCATATACACTTTCTGGTAAGTCAATGAAATATACTCTTGTTTAATGAGGAGCGAAAATACATTTTTTCCCTTGTATAAGCAAAGATCATTCAAGGTTTATTGAAGCTGGTGATTAAATCGCTCTTTGAAATAGAGTGACCGGCGGAGAGCCCATCTTAGAGTCATATTTTGTGTTTGAATTTGCAAGAAAACATTTTTTTGTAATCTTTCCATTCATTGTCTTTTTTTAAAAGTTACCAACATAATCACGCAGGAACGCTTGCAAAACAATCTTTGTAAAAACGGCTTTCTCAGCGGTGCCTGAAGGTGTTATATCTATACTCCAAATTGTAGAGAAAGTTGTTTCAGTTCTTTTACTGAAAGCATCACTGAAGCATATTTCTCTCCCCATTCTCCCCTCGGATTCGCAGTTCCTCTGCAAAAACTTTACACGCGCTAACCTCCTGCTACGCAAGCTACAACAGGAGAAAATGTCGGAATCATAAAAGATGAACGACCTGTATAACGAAAAGACCTGATCCTTTTTCTGCGGTTTCTTAAACCTTTTTTTTTTCAGCAATGAAAAAGTTCCTTCAAGATAAGCTCTCTCAGGGAGACGTGTGGATGGTCGGCATCAAACAAGTCATTGAATGGATCAAAACACCAGTCAGCCTTGACGACATCGAAAATTTTGCACCTTGGAAATGCGACTCCCCTCCCCCACCCCCTGCTTGTAGCACTCCCAACGTCTGTAGCTTCCCCGATGATTCGCATTACTTGTGGACCTGTACTCGGCCCTGTCCTGCACATTATCCATGGGTTGGAAACCCGGATGGAAATTGACAGAATGAGATGAGGGTGTGTCCCGGCCGGATGCACTGTTTCTTTCTTAGGCAATTTCATTTTTCCAATGAAATAAAATCAGGAGCCATAATCGGGATAATGGCTCCGTGATAAAATGCTCTTATTTGCTCGTATGGAATTCATCAGTTCATTGATCAAACCGGATTATAGGTAACTGGGTAATATTTGGAATCAGAGTCTTGACTTCATAGGACATTTAAAAAGAAAGTGAACTTCATCTTTTATTAGATTGGATCCACAAAAAGGGCAATGCTAGCCTGCGTCGCAGGCGTTCGAAAGGGAAGGGGAAGGGAATTAGGGCGCCTAAAACTCCCTTTCCCAAAACTCCCTTTCCCTTCCCTTTCAAACGCCTGCCACGCAGGCTAGGGCAATGCCTATTATCCTTCGTAGTTTGATTGTATCAGCCTATTTCTGTCATTAGTTTGTGACTGCTTATTCGTAGTTTTACTAAAGCCCTTCTCCTCTCGCAGCTGTTCCTCTTAAGTCTAAGTAACTAAAGGTGGTATGATCGGTTTTAAAAGATCTATAAAATTCAACTTTTTGAGAATGTTGAAGGGTGTTTTGCCAAAATGAGGTATATTCCTGTTTCATTGACCTTACATAGCTTTTTACCATGGTGATATCTAATAAATCAGGGTTAGAGTCACAAAGCTTAAACTATTCTGACATATTCATTAAATGAGAGTGGAACTGAGCCATTTTTGTCATTACACTGTAAGTCAAATGACATTAAAAAAGCTTGTTTGACGTTAGATTCCTCATCTTTAGACTGTATATACAAAATGTATTTCAGAATTTTTTGATTGACAGTGATATTTAAAGGAAAACGACCAAGCTCTGCTCTACAAGCTATATTAGAAGCTTTGTTGTTTACCTCCAAGTATCATTTACAAAATTGAAGGTGTGCCTTCTCGATTTGTGAGCCGTCCCAGGTCTTAAAATCTGGTTTGGTATACACACCCCAAATTTCGCTGTTATTTGTTAGAATAGTGGAGATCGTAATATCAAATATTTTACAGGCGAGAGCTGCTTTTAGTTTGCTAAGATTCGTGTGTCGTCTCAAATTAAGAGGGCATGTAAAATTGTCAAGTTTGAAAGCCCCCCACCATACAAACGTCTGTAAAATTTCGCGTCTTTGAGGAGCTATACTGCATGCTTCGTTCGCTTAAGACGTTTTACTTTCAATCTTGGCAATTTTATTAGTTGTAAGTTTTCGAAAAATCGCTATGTTATTAATTTAAAGGCGCTCTTTCCAGCGGAGTTGACGGTTTTGCCCTGACTTGACCTCGTCAAAAGTTAAAAAAAACCGTGGAAGGGTATCTTACTCAGTTTTTTATACTGATGAAGACTTTGCTAAGGCTTCCTCTTCCGCGAAATGAGTTTCAAGAACAACAACAACCATCGAAGGTTTAGCTTTGTGGGTTTTAATATCGCTTGAAAAAGAAGAAAAAACTTCATATATAACCCCTAGCACAATCGAAAATTCCGTCCGATAATAATCCGTTCTCTTCCCTCCCCTCCCTCTCAGTCTCCTTCACGACTGTGATCACGTGATCAACTTTCGGTAAACGCGAAAACAGTTCTCTTTTGAAAAATTTTGTTGGCAGACGCTGAAAGTGCATATTAAAATTAGGTAACATGAGAATTTTCAACCGTATATCTCAAAAGTAGCGATTGCAACGGCCGCTAAAAGTTACAAGCATTTGTATGAGAAAAACGACTTTTGCCATCCAGTCACGCTTGCATGGGTTTCCATACAAATCCTTGTAAATTCGAAAATTTTTAAATTGTCATTTAATCTTTCTCTTACGCATTTAAGGGCTCAAATTGCCTGTTATGAATTAAAAGGAGATTTGAGCCCTGTAATGCTTAAGGAAATATTTCATGACAGTTTTGAGCATTTCGAAATTACAAGAATTTGTATGGAAAACCATGCAAGCGTGACTGGGTGGCAAAATCTCATACAACAAATGCTTCCAACTTTCGGCGGCCGTTGCAATCGCCACTTTTGAGATATACGGCTGAAAATTCTTAGGTTACCTATTTTTAATATGCTCTTTCCGTTTGTGCTGACAAAATTTTTCAAAAGTGAACTGTTTTCGCGTTTACCGAAAGTTAATCACGTGATCAAGTCATGCAAAGAACCTATTGGCACCGGTATACCTGACTTTACCCCTTTTTCATTACAAGTTTGTAACATAGTATTGTATTTTCTTTTGAAATTTTTAACATTCAGTTCATTTTTTCAAGAATTACCATGCAAGTCTGAGCATCAGAAGCAATGAAACAATTTAATTTCACTTATTTACCATCGTCGTTTCGTAAATATGTGTTAAGAGCCGCTTTAATCTTAAAATCTGCTTGGCGGACTACAGTTGATCCTTTGAGTAAATATTTGAGCTCTTCTAGGAATTTCATTTTATTAGACTTATTTCCAACCAATCAAATCAGGTTTTGCTCAGTGCTCGACTGAAATGACGTCACCAGGACTTGTCACGTGATTAACAACAGCAAGAGGGCAATAAATAAATCCTTGACAACAGTGATTGAAACGGAGTGGTCTCATAATAATTTCCCTGTTTTCTTAGCTAAAAGATGACCGGTTTTGATTAGATCTGACTTTTGCTAAACATGTCGGCTCACAGCAGTCTACAACGACCACCAGATGAGGTAACTGAAGTTGATCTTTAGTTAAAATTCCCTCAAAAGTCCGCTTGTATTATCTGTTGTGAAATTGATCGAGCACATGCATTTCGTACTTTGTTAAATAGTTGGCCGATTTACACATATTTGTCGTTCCCTTGGAGCTGTGGCTGGAAAAATATCGAACAGCGTTCAACAATATTGCACTGGAGTCCGTTTCGGCTGGTTTTGTCAGGTAATTTGCCGTTTCGCATGGGAAAAGTAAGCCTAATTTTAAGCTGTTAATGCCATACAAGTTCCGTTTTAGCTATGGCAGACATGTTAGGCTTGCTTGTAATGTTATTTCCTGGGGCTATTGTATTTTTAATATTATGTAATGGTGGTAAGAAGCATCACATCTTGAACCTTATCTTTATATTTTTAGAGTACAACCATATATTTCTCTCAGCCTTGTTCGAGATCACATTGAGGAGCAGTTAGGATCGGAGATAGTGCCAGAAGATTATGTTTTTCTTCGTTCTGTCGGTCGATGTATGGCCGTGGTAAGTTTTCACAATCTAGACAGATGAAAGATTTATTTTATAGTATTGTTAAAGCTTTTAACAGAAAGGTGGTTTTTATTTCATGGGAACTAAGTATTATTTCAGTATTGTTTTTCGGAATAATACATCGCCCTTGCCTTCCTTCGATCGGTTTATTAAATATCCATTTGCTTCAGTTCGTAAAGTACTGGGAAACATCTGCCAACCGGACAAACAATAACGTCGATGGTTTTAATTTACTTTTTTATTATTAATTGAAGTGTTTTCTCCAGTTTTCTCTGTGCATTATTTATAAAAGAAACAATGAAAGGTTAGAGCTGTTTTCAATGCACGTCATATTTTCTTTTCATAATTCATGCTACAATAGTTCAGTAATTTCCTTTTCTTAGTCTTCATGTGACATATGTAAAAATTTTCCACAGTTACAGTAATTATACTGTGCAAATATATGTGTTTTAAATAAACTATAACATTCGAATTCAGTCAGTGATATTACATTATTCAGTCGTAATATACAGTCATTGTCGCTTATATCAAGATATAGATAGTAAGTGTTATTATTATTATTATTATTATTGCTGATATTCTTGCCCGGTGGATCAAGGCAGACAAGGCAGTGATCTAATATTATTGTGTCCTGTTTATATTGGTGGTGCCTTGGTGTAAATTCATTTAGCTCTTTGAAGTCTATTTTTTAACGTTTTTAAAATGACATCTGTTTAGGTGAAAGAAAATCAAGAACGCTTTCTCAAGGCAAAAGACTTTTTACCACCAGTGGTAAGGATAATAAAATAGTTTCTCTTTTATCATTTAAGGGTGGCATTATGGTGACCTTTTAGAAAATCATGTGTTTTAGAAACTTTTCACCCAGTCTTAAAGTCTTGTCTTCTTGTCTTGTTTAATGTAAGTCTTGGATTTTTGAATTTTATTTGACATAATTTCTCGAATTTTTAAGCCTGGTTTCAGCAAACCTTAGAAAGTCACACATACACCTTATTTTTATTAACTTAGATAACAGATGGAGCCACTACAGACATGTTAAATTTGGAAGGATTATTTCTACAATTTGCCGAAAAAAAATTAACAAAATTGGTTTACTTTTTTTCAGTCATATACACCGGAGATATTTATTCTTCCTGCTACACATGACTCTGTGGCAAGACCAGTGGAAAATGCTGCAAATACAGTTATACAGACTCATGGAATGACAACAGGTAATATCATTATAGGAATTATTTGAGAGTGTATCAATGAAGTAACACTGTATATTAACATGAAATATTGTTTTCGTGTCACAGTGTATTTACACTTTGTAGCAATATAATCATGTTGTTTGGCCTCTTTCTGTATAGTCCTCATCTGGCAATAAAAAGGAATTTATATTTGTTATCAGACAGTACGTGAGGTTATGATGATGAGGATTGGTCTCTGATGTCTAGTGCAATGGCACTTATTGTGAGTGGTTCTTGTTTCTTGACAAAATTTTTCCATCTCGCAACTGAAAAAAAAATTCAGTCATCTCTTGGCACCCGGATAAAAAAAGGTAATTTGAGATCCTGATGTGCTTATAGCTAGGTCATTGTGAATGGGAACTGCTCAAAACATTCCTTTGTTGTGATAATTACAAGTAACTATCATTCTTTCTTCAGCGGGAATGGCATCAATGCAGCCTCAGCATTTCCCAGGTGTTCCTGCAGGATACATGCAGCAACCTCATGCAGACATACTGACAGGTGGTTATTCACCTGGCCAGCAGTCTGGACAAGTGGATCAAACTTTCCGCAGGAGCAGCAGGTCTACTAAGTCAATGTCTGAAGATGAAGGTGGCAGTGACGCAGATCAAGAAACTGGTGACAGGTACCAGTCTTTAGATGAAAGGAGAGGTGGAAATGCTAGGGACATGACAGGATTGGATGAGAAGAGAAAGGAAAACATGGATGAAAATGAAGATTCCACAGAACGTATTTTGTCCAAAACAAAGAAGCAAAGAATGCAGAAGAAAGGGAGTGATAGCTCATCTGGCAGCAATCAGTCAGAAGCAAGGACTGTTAAGTTTATTCAACCTGAAGTTTTGCAAAATTTACCTGTTCCTGGGCAGAATGGAGCTTTAATTTCGCCACCTACACCTATTCCTTCAGGGCGTGTCATAGCTTCTCCATTACCTGCTCAACAGGATAAGTTGACAACAAGTGGCCCCCAAAAGGATAGTAGTTTTGATAATCAAAATGATAGTAGTAATAGTAAAACTGTGGAATATGAACCTGTGCCAGACAAAAAGAAAAAAGGTGAATCAAAAGCAGGGAGAAAGAAAAGGAGAGATCGCTCCCGTTCTCCTTCTCTTGAAAGGAGTCATCTGAAGGAACAGGAAGTTTTGAAAGGAGCTGATTATCCAGGGATTAATGAAGAGAATTTTGAAGATGTTAATAGTTCTGCTGTTTTTGGTGAGGTCACAGTAAGTCGCAGGGAAACACCTCCAACTTTAAGTGAAGTCGAAGAGAGATCTAAATTTGTTCAATTTCCATCACCTGCAAAAGGTTCAAGGAGACCAGTTACACTTGATGAAAATGAACTGGGATTTGGAAATCATCTTGTTAATGGATCACTTGACATCATGTAAGTGGTTTTGACTGGGTACATTAGTAAGGCCTTTAGTGAGAGAAATCCAGTTATGAGAGTGTGCACGCAGTTAGTAAAGAGTAAGGTTTGAAGGGTTGCACAGCATAGAGACAGGCACATCAGCTATTAAGCCTTTAAGCCCTGATATCCACATATAAATTCTCCAAACTGATCTCTATACATTTTCTTTAAGAATCAGTTGAGAGAATTTAATTAAAAGATCAAAGCATTTTGCCTTTGGTGATCATGCATGTCATTAATTCTCATAACCTTTTCTCTTGGTGATGTATGGATATTGTTAGGAGAAAATTGATGTTGGTCACTCGTTTCCTAGTGATAGTGCATTTTCCTGGTGACAATACATAAGACTGGGTGTTTCTTTTAGTGATGCAGAAAATATTGTTGGTTTGTTTAAATTTTTTGGGGGTGTAGGTATTATTCCTTGTCTTTTCAATCTTTTCTGTTATGTCATTTGGTGATTGCGCCTGTCTGCGACACCAAGAAACTACCAAAAGATTCATTGAAAGACACTGAACAGTAATTACACCACAAAACAACAAGCAACACCTCAAATAAACATCCATTTAAACCAAGAAGAAGTAGCCACCACTTAAGCTTTATTAATAAATGTGACTCAATACAGTCCAACCTCTGTTTGCAGCTTCCTCTTATTAATAGCAACCACTTATCCAATGTATCTAGTCCTGGTAATTATTTTGGATAGTCACCTGCAGGAGTTTTGACCGTATCTAAGTCATCTGGTTATTGCAACTCTCAATGTCATAGTGTCCCTAGCCTCTTGTTCATGAAGTAAGTTGATTGTTACTTGCAATGTTTGTTTGTCGCAGGGATGATGGATTCGGCCAAAGTAATGACCCAGGTGTTGCAGTGCCTGACGTCAATGATTGTGGTGTAGCTGAGAATGGTGATGCGGATGATGAAGCAAATGTGAATGAAAAATTACAGGATAATAATGAACAAGCTGACAAAGATGGCATCAAGAATGTCAAAGACAGTACCAAGAAAGATAGCAGAAGGGGAAATACCAATGTTAATGCTTCTAAAGGAAAGAAAGTGGCAAAAAAGCCCGCAAAGAAGCCTACAGAGATCTTGGAAGACAAATATAAAATACCTCAGATACCCAAGGTGCCGACTCCACCTCCCATGACGTATCTAAAGAAAGGAGATAAAGAGATGGAGAAGGACACAGCATCAGCTAAGGACAGAAAACGTCATGAGATTGAAGAGTTGAAGGCAGAGCTGAGGAAAGCAAAGAATGCCAGGGTGGATATGGAGAAAGAGAGAGAGTCGAAAGTCCGACGGGCAAAGATGTTACAGAATCAGATGTTGCAAAAGAGAAACCAGTGTATGTTTGCATTAATTTGTTAAGATTGATGTCTTTGAGATTTGGTTTTGTTAGCATCCCCAAACTTGCCATGGATGCCAAACCAGCTTGTTGTAATTACTGTAGGCCTGCCTTATTCCCTTTACCCACTCAACCCATGAGAGTTGCACGGTACTAATGCAGGCATCAGGCTGCTTTACATAAGTTATATGTCCTCTGTTCATGATCTTTTGAAACAACATTTTGTATGGTTGGGTCTAGCTTTTACTTGTACATTCCCTTTGAGTTGCCAAGGATGGAAATAGGCAGACAAATTGGACTACTGCTTTAACTTCCTTTAAGCTCATAAGGTTTAATTGCATGAAGACAACATTTTCAAGTGCTAGCTCTTTGTTTAAGTGAAACTTGGATACAGGGCTAACGGTTGTCAATTATCAGCATTTCAGTGACTTTTTTTCAGTCAGTTTTTTTAGTTGGTAGCACTAAATGTTTACATTAGAATTCCCAGTGCATTCTGTTGATAAATTGTTATTTGAATCACGCCTTATTCTCTTTATAGCCAAGAACATCTGGAAAAAGAAGTTTTTTGAAGAGAAAAGGAAGACCGGAAGTTTAGATGACCAAGTGAACCGACTAAGGCACGAAGTTGATGTGCAGCACAAAGTTCTCATGTCGTACTTAGAGAGCAAAGGTATGGCTTGATCAAGACGTTTTTCAATATAAAAATATATGAAAGGGTTTCTTTACTTTATTTTACATATGTAAATCCTCAATAAGAGCGCATTTATCTACTTTTCAAAGTAAACTGTAAGGATGAGATGGCTACAAATTGGGAGCAATGGAATGGGCCGAGCCTCCACCACAGTTCTAGCGTTTTTGGAATAAAACTACGAGAAAATTGGTTAACAATCTAGGGCAAATCATTAATCACTTCTTGTTTTATATATAATTTCATCGTGGATCTTTTTTTATAGAACGCGAGGGTAACAAAGGAGGAGGAGGAGGCGATTACAAGTCACCATCGGAAAAGGTAACCATTATCTGTACATTTTTTTGGCTTTTGTTTTTTTTTTCTTATTCAAGTCCCTAGTTTGGGCCAGTGAATTTCGCCTTACCTTTTAGCGATACTGCAGCTTCTGAGTAGCTCCTAAAGAAATTGCTTGCTGACAAATATGCTGATTGTCGCTTTGTACATGAATGACCTACCAGTTCCTTCTGCTCAGGTTATACACCCAATGCCCAATGGACGTTTCTCCTGGGATGGAAACCTGATTACCGTGCCATCACTCATCACACAGTGCATTCACAATCCAACTCCATGCTGCTTTATTTGGGCTTCCCTCACTACCTCGTCAACGGAAATATCTACGTACGGCAGTTTCTTCAAGTCTCTGAAGTCTCAAGTTTCTGTCGCATCCCTCCTAATCCTCCTTTCCCGCCACTTCGCTCCCAGTGTTCTGTCCCCTGGGAACGAGGTTGTGGCATCAGTGGCTCTCCTGACATCGGGGACCTGGGCAAAAAAGGTCGCACATGCCGCTGAACCCTTCCTCCAGGGGTGCCCAGCAAATTAGTCTCGTTGGAGTCTACGAACCACCTTGTCCAATGTTATTATTTACCATGATATCTGCATTTATTTTTAGACAAACCAGCGCATGTCCCTTGCTCGCTTACAACACGAAGTTGAAGAGCTTAGACGAAGAATAGAAGAATTGAAAATGAAACTGACAGTTGAAATGAAGGTAAACGAAACTGATGTGTTTTTGTTTGTTTTGGGAGTTTTGTTTCTTGTTGATTGTGGAAGAAGAGAAGTTTAAAAATTCTGAAGTAAACAAAATGTAGCATCCGCTAATAATGATTACTCGCTCTGATGAAGTAGCGCCCAGACGGCAGCTTATGAATCTTTTTATGGGTGATTAGATTTAGTTGATAAACCCAAATTTTTGTTTTTCAGCGCATCCCTACCCCCCTCCCCCTGGCCCCACCTCCCCCCTTCACCGAGTCAGTTGATCAGTTTCATTTGGATTTGGCCCATCATTCATTTGTTGTCTTTTCTTTCTTAGAATCGTGACGCAGCGCAGAAGGAGTTGAAGCAAATTCGACAGGATTTGATGGAAAAGAAGATTAATTTGACGCTTACTAAATCGCAGAAGAGCTTAGCAACTCTTGGAAATCCAGAAAATATTGCAGTGTAATCTTAGTGTATTTTATTATGACCGTGCGTGGAATTTAGTAATTCTGAAAGACAAGTTATATTTAAGGCATGCAACTAACCGAGACCGAGTTATTCAAACTCTAGTTTTCTGTTGTGAAAGTAGAATTAATCTTTAAAAGGCTATAGTATCTTATTATATTCATAAGTTTATTTAACCAAATTAAAAGGTACAAGAAACAACAACAATAACAACATATCAGCAAAATGAAAATTTAGCGATGGTTTAGAAATTCGTTGCGGCTGTAAAATATGTCAAAATATGAAATATTCTTTTTGTAATAAATTATTCTATAAAATAAAACTGTTGTTTGGATTTGACTTGATTTGTACAACCTTGATTAAACTGTGACCGAAGAAGGGAGAAGTGCTGAAGAATAAAATCATTTCTTTTTTTAAAGAAAATGGCCACTTCCGAATTCTGATCCAATAACTCTCGCATTTACCCTCGCTTTGAGAGTCCTTTGAAACACAGGCTTAAAGTAACTCGGAAATGGCCTCTTACTGTAATCTCTGTTATAAATCTTAGTTAATCTTCGTCAACCTTGTTGGTAGTGTATTGTAAGCACTGACCCACTAAGTGGACTAATTACTCTAGTTTGTGAATATATCCTAGGTCCCAAATCATGCACAGCTTTTTGTCTATTTTGCCATGCATTATAATACCATACCTTGCTTTTATCTCGGGTCAATAGGAGCAAATCGTAAGCTTTTTGAGAATCAGATCTTGAACGAGATTGGAGGATATTACGTAAATGGCGGATTTGTATAAACGGAAGTTGCGTAGTTCGCGCTTGTAGGTGTTCTAAATTCAGTAAACTTGGCAGGCGCCCAAACCCACTGAGTGTTTAGATAATATGTGGAGTTGATTTATCGCGTAATAGTTGAGAGTTGAAACTTGCTGGGAACACATTTGTTCTCAAATGAATCAGGAGGGGATCAATGCAGTCGATGAGCCTTTGAAGCCACCAAAAGATGGAGATATTCAGTTTATAGGGGGAGGAAAAGAAAAAGTCCAAAATGGTGCCATGAATGCTGGAGAGAATAGCAAGTCTTTTGGTGAGCAAGTCAAACATTACGAACGAAAAATCCGAGCATATAACAAGTCCAAAGACAAAGCAAACGAGGGAGAAGCATTGAGCAGCTTAGGAATAGTGTATTACAAAGCGTCCAAGTTCTTCGAAGCAAGAAGCTGTCATGAAAAACACCTCAATATTGCAAAGTCACTACAAAACAAACGCGCGGAAAAGAGAGCGTATTGTAATCTAGGTTGTACCTACCGACGCATCGGCGACTTGGATCGCGCCGTCGAATGTTACGAAGAAGGGCTTCGACTTGTGAAGGAGCTTAACGATAAACTAGGAGAAGCGAAACTTTTAAATAATCTGGGAAACATTTTTGAGCAGAGAAATGACTTTGATCAAGCTGTGTATTATCACCAGAGGAGACTACATGTCGCGAAAGAACTGAAAGACTTGGATGGAGAAAGCAAAGCTTGCGCTAGCTTGGGGAACATTTATCATCTTCTTGGAAACCTCAGAGAGAGCATAAACTATTATGAAAAGTTAGTTGCATGCCTTAAATATAAACTAGGTAAGTGAAGAAGGGAAAATAATAGAATATCTCAACCATTTTTTGACTATATTTAATATGTAAATTCTACCTTTATCGAATTCTGCTTTGTCGACAGGTAAGTAGCCGGAGGTCATTAATTTTTCATATCATTTATAGAGCAGAGATATTTAGAGCGTATCAAACCCTCATAAAAATAACCTGTCTTTAGTTAGTACCAACGCACGAAAGGCCACAATTGAATGCAACATAATGTTCCGTGTTAAAGAAAAAGCCTTTGAAACACGGAACGAAAAGCAACGTGAAGGGCTGACTGATAGAGTAATACTTTAAGGACGTCACTCATTTACATTCAGACATATTTTGACGGTTTTTTCAAATTACTCGGCTTTCTGAAGTTTGTGCTTTAATTTTTGGGGTTTTCATGTGTGAAAAGTTTTGGCAAACATACAGCAGAGTTAATTTTTAGCAATGAAAAAGGATGAAAGTTAACTTGTACATGTCTAATTGCAACAACAGCAGTACAAGAGCGAAAAGCCAAGAGCGAGGGCGGCGCAGAGACTGGTTCTTCCCCAGGAAGCTCATCAAGCATTACTCAAGAAAAATCCAAGAAATCGCCAGCGAAATGCGGGGACGATCGCGACGAACGACTGAGTAACAGCAGTAGGGGAAGTGAAAAAAGCGTAAAGAGCAACGGGAGCAGCGGCCGTAAGGCATCGTCAGTTCACTGGAAAGGAGATAGTTCAGTTGAATAACATAAGAGATCAAATAGGGGAAATGTAGCCTTTGAAAAAAATGTCGGTGTTAAAACACCAGACTAAAGAACTATTGCAGGAAACGGCAGGTCAATCAAAAGCGTCCATTTGAATAGTTACACTACAGGCACTGTAAGTTGTAAGGTGGGAGGTAATTCTGGAAAGTCTTGGATTCCGCTTGCTCGATTCGGGATGGCTTGTTAGTGGGCTTTGGATTCTGGATTCAAATCGTTAGTAGGATCCTGGATTCCTAGCGCTGAATCAACGAATCAAAAAATATTCTTAAAAGAGGAAGGGGGAGACGGCTAGTGTTAGACTAGAAATAAAATAGTTACTAATAACTTCTCTTAGTTGTCTTCTTAGCCCGCGTAGAAGGTGCCGGTTTTCGGAGCTTCACTTAACAAGCGAGCGGTTTACGTAATGATCATCGAACGAAGAATGATCAAAAACAAAAGGAAAATTGCGAGCTTGTTAAATTTTATTCAGATAACCTTAAGGTCATTATCAGAATTTTAATATATTTATTTACCATTTTATATCTACTGTGGTACTAAATTTGGTTAACACATATTCACCCACAAACCTTGCCACTTTAAAACAGGAAACTGGGGCCGGTCTCTTGAAAGTCCCGGTAGCTTTTCGGGCCGGAAATCAAATATTAAAATCGAAATATCAAGAATAAAAGCGCGGGTCCTGGCTAGCAAACTACTGCATTTTGTTTCATTAACTGATAGTTTTATCATGTTAGATGCCAAGCTATTGAAACCTCTATCTTGCATGTAAACAACAACAGCTTTGCGGGCCTGTTAATTATCGGGACTTTCGAGAAAAGGGCCCCTTGGGCCGAGATAGTTTTCGCAAAGACTTCTGGGTCGTTACCGGGGACGCGCCAATTTTGCGCGCCATTCAGTCAGCTATTGGCCCAAGTCTTTCCGAATGTTAACTCGGTACAGTTTCTTTCTTGTTTCTAAAGAGGCGAATATAGCGATTATAGATGCTGTTATGGGCACTGAAATACTTCATTATCTTTCTGTCCTGTCTTTTTACGTTGCATACGCAATACAAAGTGTAAACATGCTTAATTTTAGTTTGAAGAACAACAAATTTACACCTTTTTATTGCTTCTTAAGTCTTTTTTTATCCACCTGTAATTTTGCATCCGAGACTCCCGTATAGACCTTTGTCACGCGGCGGCCATTTTGTCTCAGGAGATTTTAAAAGCTTTGTTTATGCACGGCTAGCCTCGTTCTCTCTGCGAGGCTATCCGTGCATAAACAAAGCTTTTTAAATTTCCTGAGACAAAATGGCCGCCGCGTGACAAAGGTCTATCGGTAAGTTTTGTTGTTCCTTTGCCAGGGAAATATGAAAATCGAAAAAATTTCTATCACGTGCTATTCAAGTGCTGAACAATCCCACGTGCCCTTTGTTTCGATTGGCTTAGAATTTTGTAAGATCAAGTGTCAATCACGGGTCCACTTTAAAGTGAACCTTTTTTATCTAAAAATATTCAGTAAAAGAAAGTTATGAAATACTTACAAATTTATGTACAAAGTTCTAATTAATAAACTTTATTCTAAGTCTAACTGTTGTTGGGGGTAACCAGTAACCACCTAACGAGAAAACTACTATTGCTACGTCTGTCATTACATTGTACTTTTTAAATTTTAACTCGATTAGCGTTGGTTATCCTGAGAAACTATATCTTAAATCTAAAATGGAATTTAGAGTTTTCCTCTAGAAACAAAAGAGCTTTTTCTGAAGGGGGTGGGTGGGGGTAGTGGGGGGGGGGCGGGGGTTTGAATGATTACTCAAAGGTAAAAAAATTGTCGTTTCTACGGAATTTGTATTTCAAACTCTAGCCTTCACACAGGCATTTCAAAAACTATGCCCTCACAAAGACTGGTTTTAGAAAGTAATCAAAGGCTATTGCTTGGTAAGAAAGTAAGTAAGTAAGTCAACAGCTATAGAGACTGCTTAAATAACAATATCACTGCTCATAATACACACGGGGAAATTCGGGTAAAAGTAAACACGTATTTATATCTATTACGACCGATTCGATACTCGACTGGCCGGAATTACAACGTCGTTCCCAGGCCTTCTCTGGGTTAAAAATGGAGGAGAAACTCCTGGAAATGAGCTTCCGTCCGCCATTTTGAACGCCAATAAACGGTTAACAAAGTTGAGAGCGGACGTTGTACACTAGCACTGGAAGGGTAGGGAATATTCTTGTACATTGAAGTTGGGTACGTTTGAACAGAGCGCTTTCACTAAACATGTTCATCCCTATGCCCATTGTCATTTTTCAACTCCATCAGAACGTCTGCAAGATCCTGAGCCAGAAATCTAAAAGTCGGCCTGTCCTCTTCACTGCGGACAAAAAAAAAATCTGGTTGGTGTTTTGGCCAGTTATTTGAGAGAGATTTTCTCGAAATATAAATTGAATTTTCGTACATTGAGTAGAATTACTTTATTTGTCTTGCGTTAACTTCGAACAGTCGCCTTTCTCTCGAAGCGCTGAGCGATAACACGCGTATAGTTTACCCATTCGACGTTGTCTCTGAGGACTTAACTATCCTTAATTTCATGGGTGGTTATATTTTGCATTGCTATGATTTGTGATTGGTTGAAAAATTTTGCGCCTTCTTCTTAACCAATAAGAAATAAATAAAAAACCAATCCTTACTTGCACACACGCGTTTTCCCGCACAAAAGGCCGCGCCATATATGGGCTTCCCGCGCTTGCCGCGGCTACCTGCACTTGCTTTGAGATGTGATTGGTTTATTCGATTTTAAGCTCGTGCTGTGAGTGATGAAAATCCTTCAATAACAATGACCGAGATCAGATTTTATGAGCCCGCGAGACTGTGCACCCTACCCAAACCCTTGTTTTCACTAAAACCGCTGGACGGCTGGACGCAAACCTGGATGTGGTCATTGTTATCTGAGGTCTTCCGGCTGTGAGAGGCCGAATAACTTTGGAACGCTGGTGTATTGTACTTACTGATACTGCCAGCAGCTTCTCATTATACTGTACACATTCTGCGGGACGCCTTCAGGGCATTCCAGTCTGTATTCGCTCTCTATCCGTTCTAGGATGAGTTGTCCATTGAGACCCTGAAAAAGATCAGTTCATAGAAGTTAACCCTTTAAGCCCCAGTATCCACATACAAATTCTCCACACTGATCTCCATACATTTCCTTCATGAATGAGTTGAGAGAATTTGATAAAAGATCAAGGCATTTTCCCTTAGGTGATCATTTTATTAATTCTCATAACCTAATCTCTTGACATTGTATGGATATCGTGAGGAGAAAATTGACGTTAGTCACTATTGGGACTTGGAGGGTTAAAGAACTATCGAGTGCCCGAGTGCAGTACTACGATAACGTTTTAGTCTGTGCAATAAATTAGAAGTTTGTTTAAAAGCAAGAAAGATGATATTGACTGACCATACGAAAGTGGTAATCTGATAATGTGAATAAGCCTTTGCTAAGGACTTACAGGTGTACAACCCTGTTTACCTGGGTTCGTGATGGACAGGCTACAACTTTGTTAGTCTGAGAATTCCTTGTTTGCGTGACTGTCAGTATGTGTAGGATTCCGTGACAACCAAATTAATGTAAATAATGGTTCATACATAAGGAATCATTTTTGTGTGTGACAAACTAGTCAAATCATCATACTAAAACACGTTTAATGAGAATAGGGTCTATTTATGTACAAGGAATTATTGAGCCATACATCATAAGGTTTCCTGCCATATGAAGTTGCCTCCCACAGTGTCACGCCATAACTCCACACATCACTCTTGCTGCTAAACTTCCGGTAGTAAATACATTCAGGGGCATACCATTTCAGAGGCCATTTTCCAGCCTTCCCTGCCTACAAAAAAAATATGCTCATTAAGTCTTTGGAGAAGAAGAAGGCTTATACCAAAACGAATACATAGTACGGTCAACTCTCTTTATAGCGGACACTGTAGGGACCTTAAGTTAGTGTCCTCTGTAGCGAGAGTCCGTAATAGCGGGAGTTTATTTCAGTGAAATGTCTGCAATTTATTTTTGCCCACAATTTATCTGCTGTCCGTATTATCGGGGTGTCCATTATAGCGGGGTGTCCGCAAGGCGAGAGTTGACTGTACACAGCAAACAAACATAGGCTTTTGTCCACACGACTTGAAAGTTGGCATTACATATCGATATATTTTCATAACAGATTCTTACAGTCAGAAAGGGTACAAGACATACTTGTCATAGTATGCTCAATAACTTGATAATTTTTCTGGACTTCCAACTTCTGAATCCATGAAATTCAAGCATGGATTGCGTTTTACAGACAACATTTTCTTTTACATTTTTAGGTCCTTGGCTTTCTAACAAGGGCACAAAATACAGTAGGTAGATACCCTATAGTAGTCAGTACCAGCTCCCATTGCCCGAGACATTCCAAAGTCACTGATTTTCACAAAATCCTCATTGACTACCAACACATTTCTGGCAGCAAGGTCCCTGTGCACAAACTGCATGTTTTCAAGATATTGCATTCCCTGTGCAAAGAAAAGATTATGATTACATTTTCTTATTTTATTTTTCATCTAATCAACTCCACTCCATGGATGAAACATTTGAAACTCTACTTACGCACAGTCCAACCATGTTTTAAATTTGATGAATAAATCTCCAAGGGTGGGTGCATAAGCTACTGAGCAGTACTTTCCTTTGGTAATGACATCATTATGCTGTACAAGATGATTCTTACTTTTGAGTCTGTGGATGTATTCTTAAAATGTGACCATCTCAATGAAAGCTACTGAGAAGTACTGTGTTACATTTCGTTATGCTACACAAGGTTATTCTAATTTTTGTGCCTGTGACACAAAATCCTGAAGTTTGAATATTTATTATAATGCACAATAATTTCAATGTTCAATTTACGTGACATTTCTTTACCTCTGCAACTTGTAACATGATGACAAAGATTTTGAACATTGGTAGACTTCTGCAATAAATTAAAAAGCCACAGTTGAAAATAAAATAAATAGCACAAAAACTTTCTGTTGAGCTGCATAAATGGCTTCTAAAGGGTTAACCAATTTTTTCCTTACTTGTGTTTCTTGAGGTATTTGTGGAGAGGTCCTTCTGGAGCTAATTCCATGACGAGCATCACCGTTGTATCTTGACAAATACCTGCCATACCCCACGGGTGAAGAAACAAAGATGACACACTACTATAAACACCGATATTTCTTAAGCAAAACCAAAATATTATCCATAGCTCTAGAACCCTTACTCTACAAATTAGAAAGCAGCATTCACCATCATAAGAAATCTTGACATTTACGTTCTAAAGACTGTGTATTTAAAAAATCTTACTAAATTCCTAGACACATCAGCATGCAAGGTCATGAGTAGTCACTTGAACTTTACGTTATTATTATTTTATTATATAGACACGAGGGTTTTACTGGAAAATATACCACCCATAAAATTCATAAAAACTACATCCGGGACCCGAGTGGTTTATTCTCCATAATCTCACACGTGAGTTTATCGATGATGTAATTTCGGTCTTTTCCCTCTATTATTTTATTGATGTCTTTTTGTCTATATAATAAAAAGACCATTACACAGTGGCTTGAAGATATGAATTTTATTATCTTGTGGCAAAAACAATATTTTACTCACTCGCTGCGCTCGTTCGTAAAATATTGTTTTGCCACTTGAAAAAAAAATTCATATCTTTGCGCCACTCGTGTAATATCCTCTATTTATACTCTAATTGGATTGGTCAACAACAAAACAAATGTTTTACATCACAGGGCTGCTGACAATACTTTTCAGGTGGATAGAAGTAATGACCAGAAATATGTCTGCATTCACACGGGCTAATGGTATCAAAGACAACATCATTAATGTACTGTCACAAACACTGTACACTCTACTCTTTCATATAACAACCTTTCTGTATCAGTTTAACTATACAATGCAGACCTGCAAAGAAGCCAAAAGCCACAAAATCAATTTATCAGTCATTAAAATGCTAACATCACACAGTACCTATTATTCTAACAATATTTGGGTGATCCAGTTTCATCATAACTTCAGCTTCATGCATAATTTCAGCCTTAAAAGAAAATGAGAAAAAAACCTTAATTGTTTTATTTGGTATAACATTTACTACAATGATTTGGAAAGTAGTTACAGATGCCTGTACATGTATAAGTTAAATTACGTCTGAGAATGTAAAATGCATGTTTAAATAATATATTTGTACCTTAGGATTATTCATTTCCTCAGATTTAAGCTTCTTAACAGCCACCGGAATCACCTCTCCACTTAACTTAGTGTACTCGCCTTTGAGAACAGAGCCAAAATTACCATGACCTGATTAAAAACACAAACAACAAAATCATAAGAACAATGTCAGCATTTAAACAGAGAGAAATAAGTAAGATACCAAGGCAATAATACAGTAACTATTCACTCCCTTTCAGCCTGGTTAGTAATGCAATCCTGTACGTTTTGCTTCACTACAAATATTAACTTATAAACATGCTGAGTGAGAGCAATGGACATAGCTGGGAAGGATAAAAACCTTTCCTACTTCAACCTATAATCCCAACATCAAAGAACAAATTCTACTTTCCTGCAAAATACACTCACCCAACTCTTTTTCTAGTTTTAAATTTTCACTCCTCAGCTTCCGAGTTTGAACATCTTTAAACTGATTGAAGTAAAAAGAGCTTTTCTTCATCTTAATGCTGTCATAAATGCCCTCAAACTGAGCACCTCCAGATGCACCTGAACCGAAAAAGAACAACGAAAAGACTGTGTCAAAACTACTAAACAGCACGTGCGCAATCTAAAGACATACATTTCCATTTCCATCAAAGAATCCAAAAGAAAAATGGTTAATAGAGAGGTTAGCCATCATGTTTACCTCAAACGGCAAACGTGAATTTGTACCCACGTGACCAAGTTTCCCCTTTACTTGTTGCCTACTGTTTATTATTTCTATGTACATAAATTAGTAGTTTCACACAATTTTCTATCCATAAGGAGAATTTTCTGACATGTTTTTATCTTCTCATTTTCGATTTTGAGAATTCTCAACTTGAATCTGATGTTTGCCGTTTGCCGTATACGTGAAGCTTAAACTACCTTAACCACAGCAGTTAATACCTTTACCCACAGTAGGATGACCTTAGTCTGCAAATTGCTTGACTGCAGAGAGGGAGGTCA
>BOPM01000142.1:571243-576243 GCA_022179025.1 Porites australiensis
ATGGGGACATATAGGCTGTTTATGAATACGTGACCACATCTATACAGCGTTATATTGAACACACACGGACAGCCGACTATATGCTATAGTACACCGAAAGAAAAAACAATATACAAACTTACAATTCACCTTGATTACATCCAAACTTGAAATAAATTACATGTTTATATGAAACGTGACTACATCAGCATCCTTTCCCGTAGCTAGAGAAGTGAGAAAAACACTTTTTAGGCATCTAACCACAAGATGAAGCCAACCTTTTTTACGGAAATAGCACTAAATTTTACTTCATGAAAGAAGCTTCCTTTCCAGGCCCGGTTGCTAAGCGTAGCAAGAAGTAATATAAGAAGTCCTTTCATTGGTCAATCTTTTTAATTGCAATATCTTAACCAATCAAAAGTGTTGTATTAAAACAGGTGAAGGGGATACGAAAATAGAAAAAATGTCTGAAGAGGTGAGTGTGTTTGAGAGATTCGCTGTTAATTATCTTGTCTAAAACCCTTTAGAATTCATTTAGTTATTAGACTGTTTTTTCTCACTCATAGTACTAAATTCATCCAGTCAAGAAAATGAATTGAAATGAGCCCGGAAAAATTTTCCGGATCATTTCAGCATTTCAGTTCTGGAACGTTTCCGGTTTGCTTGAAAGTTGAGGCTTAATTCAACTAACTTAATTTTATGTTGCACCTTTCAGTAGCATGCAAAATAAAAACATTCAAAACCTTTAGTACTGAAGATAGCGTTTTTGGCTACCATATATTTACAGTAAGACGATAACCAACAAACCTTGTAAAATCAAAAAGGAACATGATCTAACAATTACAAATCACTGACGTGACCTTTTGAACCTGCTACAAAAAACCCCTTTTTTTTCCTGAGGGATTCGTTAAGTTTATTGATGGCAACATAAAGCTGTTGATTAATCAAAGGTCACATATCACTGAAAGGAGCCGGTAATGCCACGTGGCTGTTAGGAGTCCATCATGCAGAGTGAACAACTTCAATTCTTTATAGCCATGTCACAGTATATTCATAGTCCATTTTATTTTAAGACACAATTTAGAGTGTATTTCCATTTGAAAGTTCATTCCATCTGTGTTCATGTAAGCATCCAAACTATATAAAAGCAAAAAGAAAACTGTGAAAAATGCCAGGAATACCATTCTCCAGTCTGTGAGCTTCACCAGCTGCTTTGTGGAACTTATGCATTAGGCTACATTGATTTGTGCCAGAATCATTCCAAAAAACTGGTCTGTGAAAACAGTGTGACACCAGTATATGGGAGATACTAAGTCTTGCTCCAGGTTATGGGTTCCTGAAATTGCAAATTGTAAGGGAGCCAACCGAGGCTTTGAACCTTTGAAATCCAGAGTACCCAGCATTCATGTGTAGTAGAAACAAAAAAGAAGGCCATAAAGGCACATAAATGTGCGCAATACACCTCTGAAGGGGGTAAGGGATGGTTGTACTTGAATTGAGAGCTTTGGCTAGTTCCAGGATAATGAGTAAGAGCAATAATATAGCTGTTATCGTAACCAGCGGTAAAAGTTATTGTTTCAAATTTCCGAGGCTGTGCAATTTGAAGACTTCCCATTTCAGAATCATCTAGAGCTCTTGTTCCATTGCTTTGGCCAAAAGGGTCAGAGTGAGAGATGTAGGGAGGAGAATGATACATGTAACTTTATATTACATGCTTTTCTCAGGTTATTGATCCGGGACAGGAAACTGAATATGAATCTTTGGAAGAGATTTGCTATTGCAGTGGAACAAAGGACAGGTAAGTCTGCACTAGCTACTGCATCATTTAAAGCCCTAACTATCTATACTGTTCTTTTGTGTGTGGCTTTTTATGGTCTTAGAAAGAAGAATGGTGATTACAAAATTAATGTACCCCTGGTAAAGACCTGTTGCCTTCGGTAATAATTTCCTTTCCTTGGCCTTAGGTTTGTAGTAAGCATATCGCAAGGATCAAGAGATCGAAATGATAAAAGATCTAGTAGCTTCCATGGGAAAATCTGAATATGTGTTTTAATACACTTATAATACTTTGTTTGTTATATACAGTCTTTCTTTTGTCTCCTGTCCACAGCAATATGCTGCAGTGTATTTTATGCAGACGATTGTTTCATGTTGGTAAGTTTCCTCTACCGTGTTCGGTGAGGCTAACTAAAGGACTTATATCTTTTTTGTAAGTGTGTCTGTCTGTTTTGTGCTTTGTGCTGAATTTGTTAGCTATAGGGATCAAAAACGTTTCTTTTTGGGAAAATCGTTGCCGTAAAAGGCTGAGCATTTACCATTTTATACTATATGTTCAGCCTTAAAAAGATAGAAAGAAAAGGGAAGGAATAAAAAGTTTCTTTTTTTTTCAGGATGTCTTAAGAGTGGCAAACCCAGTGCACTTGTGGGAGATTTGTTCTTTGATTTAACATGTGCAACTTGTTCTGTGGAAGACTCAGAATCTTGTACAAGACAAAACTTGAGCTGGTTGGTGTTTTTAAATAATCCATTATCTGCTACTGTTGTTTTTGATTTCGAATAAAATGAGTGGGATGAAAGGGGTAAAGGATGAATGGAGGGAAAACGGTTAGGAAATGGGGAGAGGGAGAGGTGAAGGGAGGGAGGGAGGTATGAAAAGCAGGAGGGAGGGAAGAAATGAGAGAGAGCGAGAATGGAGGAATACATGTACCAGTAAAGGAGAAAAAGAAGGATTGAAGGAGGGAGGGGGTGGTACATGTATCATGGATGGAGGGATGGAGAGAGATAGCAAATGGTGAAAGGAAGGGGAAAATGAGGGAAGGATAGAAAGAGGAAGGGAAGAAATGATTGAGGGATGGAAGGGTCAAGGATGGAAGAGATGGAGTGAATAAGGGTGGAGGTGCAAAGGGAGGTGAAAAAATTTGGGAGGGATATGTTAGGATGAAGGGTGTGAGATATGGAGAAAGGGATGGAAAGAGGATTAAAGAGATGAAGAGAATCAATGAGGGAGGGAAGGAGGGAGAGGGAATGAGGGAGGGGTGGAAGAGTGATGGAGGGATAGACCCGGTCTGATTGAACTGTCTTTTTCTAGGATCCAGGCTGTTTACCTGTCATTATACAATCTGTACTCCACCAGCAGGGGACGGAAAGGCTATTTTAGATGGAGGGAAGACATATGTCATTTCATTGACAAGAACTGGATGGTTTTATTTCCTAAGAAGTAAGCATACTCCTACAGTTATCTAAGCCTTGCTTAGTCATCCTTAGCCTTCTATGATGGACTCATAATTCTTCAAGGTTGTGTGTAAAATAATTAATGAGCAATATAATGGTGACGGTATATACTTAAAGTCTGGGTAGTGACAATCAACTCTTTCCTAGTCAGCCCTTCTTCTTCATAGTAACTTCATTCTACCTATCAAAACAGTGTTTGGCTCCAGCTGGGTGTCCTGTAGCTCTTGTATCTCCTTAGGAAATTCCTTTTAAAGAAAATGAATGTATCAAGCTTAATGTGTTGAGAATCCTGTGGTACATATTTACCTAAGGCTGTATTCACACTATAACAGACAGATTTTTGTGTCGACACGAAAAGCTCTCCAGTTTAGTGCTGTGTGAACACCTATCCAATATGTGACTCTCCACTTTTAATAGAGATCAGTGCTGCATAGCTTTGCTCCGTTACAGAAATAATCGTACTTATGTGAACAGAAGCCCTGTACAGTATGGTTGTTTTGCTGGCGCAAAAGCTATCCAGTATAGAGTGAACATAGCCTTATCTTTCAGGAAAAAGACAAACAATTGGGCGAGTACAGTGGCTGGTATATTGTCATCAGGGTGTCCTCAGTTTTTCAAGTCAGGACAAAAAGAATTTAACAAAGAGACAGGATGGTGGGCCTTACAGGAAAATGTTGCACCAGCAGTAAAATTTAGTGAACAAGGTTTGTTTCTTCTTACTTATTCATTGCAATTTTTCTTAATGAAAATAATAAAAAAATGTTGAATTCTTTTTAAAATAGGAGTAGAGCAGCTGACTCCATGTACTCCTTAAAAGGTCCTTAAATATAGCGAGCAAAAAAAGGTTGAATTCCAGCTTGTCTTTTGGACAAGCAGCTCTCATGCATATTTTGCTTGCTCAGAGCCATTGCTTGCTTGCCGAAGATAATGATTTTGTTGCCAGGTGACTTAATTCCCTGGAGCCTTGCCCATTTGCAATTGGACAAGTGCAATTAAAAAGTTACTTACCCCAAAAGAAAATCAGCCTGTCCAGGATAACCAAACATAGTCAAGATGTTTTTTGAGCCCTAAAATACTGGTTGGGCACCGTTTTTGTAACCTCCGATAATGGGAAAGGGACCCATGGTGAGGGATCGTGTTGCTAGTTCATGTCATAGCTGTATATGCAGTTAACAAAATTACATGCAGTGCACACACAGGAACATGATATGGGATGGACAAAATCACAAATATGTCACACGCAAGGAAGTGCTTTTCCTCAGCACTCTTTCACTGACTCAAAGAATTAGCCACTGATTCTCAATGGCTGAACTATTGATTCATTTGCAAGGTCATGTTGCCCAAACATACACACTTATACTCATTCGCCACTTTTCATCACTGGAGACATGCCAATCAGTAGCCTGAGAAACAGCTGACATTTGGAGACACTACCACTCATTTCCCCAACAAATGACGTCTGAGAAACGAGCACTGAAATCCCATACTGATGATGCATCACTACCCAGATCTGAGTAGTGACGCGTCATCAGTATGGGATTTCTGTGCCCGTTTCTCAGACGTCATTTCACAGGAAAACCAGTGATGGGGTCGCAAAATGTTGGCTATTTTCTCAGGCTAGCCAATCAGCCACTGGCCAATTTTTTTTTTCTCTGTCCCTATAGTCACCCAGCCCAGTTTACTTCTTGTTTCTAAAGTGGCAAATGGCATCTGCAACATTTTGCTCTTGTGTGTTCAGTAAACTTCATGCCACATGTCAGAGGCCAGGAACAAATTTATTACCAAATGTG
>BOPM01000142.1:581243-583360 GCA_022179025.1 Porites australiensis
TAACTGATAGTTTTATCATGTTAGATGCAAAACTATTGAAACCTCTACCTTGCATGTAAACAACAACAACTTTACATGCCCGTTAATTATCGGGACTTTCGAGAAACGGACCTCTGGACTTCCTGGTAATAGTAAGTTTGTTTCTCTTTTGATAGAATCGCAGCACATCTTCAGATGTCGTTGAAGAAACTCGTGTCAAGCCCCTCAAACTTCAGGCTTCCTCAGCATTTTCTTCTACAGAGAATATCCTGGATAGATTTCAGGTGAGACACGAAGAGGACTCCACGAAGCCATATTTGCTGTTCTAAAATTATTCCCCCTCCCCCCTTCCCCCTCGGAGGGCTTATTTATTTAAAGCCCATTTGAACTTCCAGTTGGTAAATAAACCATTCCGAATCAGTCCACACGAAGTTTCACAGTCGTCATTGATTAATACAGTCTATCATTTTATTAGTGAAGAATAATTAGGGGAGGGGAGGGGGGGGCTTATTAACTTTCTTCCCCTGTAGAGGAGGGGTGGGGGGGCTTAATAGAGACAGGGTCCTATTTGAGAGGGGGCTTATTTCATTACAAAAGACGACGGTGTCAGTTCCCCATAAAGAACTAGAATACAACGTGGAAAAGGTCATTTAGGTCGTGCAGCTGAGGATCAGCAACAAGTCCGAACTTCTAGTTGGTAAATAAACCATCCCGGATCAGTCCACTCGAAGTTTTACAGTCGTGATTGATTAATACAGTCTATCATTTATTAGTGAAGAATAATTAGGGGAGGGGAGGGGAGGGAAGGGGGGGGCTTATTAACTTTCTTCCACTGAAAAGGGGGTGTGCGTATTAGAGGGAGGAGGCTTATTTGAGAGGGGGGCTTAACAGAGGATTTACGGTATTCATCTTTAATTTCCAGGCATCTCCTCGAATGCTTCCGAGTTCTCGCCCCAGGACTTGCTCGTTTTTAACAAGGCTCATTGGTGGCGATAATCAGACGTTGTACAGACCTATTACCAGTCCCTACACGTCCAGGATACTGAAGCCATTTATCCGACGAGATTATGAGAGTAGACCTTTGAAGCTAAAGCTGTTGCAAGATATTGTCCACCACTATCACAGGTATTCATTACCGTAAATCTTCTATTAACCCTCTTCCCCCGGGGACTTATTTATTTCAAGCGCGTTTGAGGGGGGAGGGTTTATTGAGAGGGGTGACTCCTTGAATTTACCGATACGGGGGCTCTACTGTATCGAATCTCCATAAAGAACTAGGACGCGAAGTGGAAAAGCTCAAGCAAAAGACGTTGGAGGTCTTGCAGCGGAAGATAAATGTGAATATGACCTTTAAGCACATGAATAAATCATACCAGATCAATCCATCTTTTATTAATTTGGTTGTGGAAAATAAAGAGGGAGGAGAGGGCGGCTAAAAGAAAGGTGGGGGCTTTAATAACTTTCTTCCCCTGAAAAAGAGGCAGAGCAGGGCGGGGGGGAGCTCTATGAAGATTTGCGGTACTTTCATATGCAGTGTAAGGTTTATATCCTTTGAGCGGGGTACACATTCCTCTTGATGAAGGGCGGGGTGTACTTTCATACATTGGCCATATACAGTACGCAACAGCTATCCGTTATTGACCAAGATAAGTGGATATTTTCCAAGTTTCTTTTTGTGTTTTGATGAGACCGAGGCCAATATCCAGGCATCTTGACCAGTTTTTTGTTACGGGACCAACGCGGGAAATCCCGAGCGGGCAAAATGGGCCCATACGCCCATTCCGCCCAAGGAGCCAATCAGAACACGGCAGGATTGACTTCATCTTGGCCGCTCACGGATTCAGCCATATAATAAATGTGTGTTTTTCAAGCAGTTATGTTGAGGTTATGGTACAGAAATCAAAGTGTATTCGTCTAGAGCAAGTGAGTTAATGCCACTGAAAATGAGTATAATAAATGTTCCTTTTTTAGGAATGATCCGGGTTGGAAACCACCACCTGTTGCTCCAATTGATTACTGCTACGTGCAACCGCATCATATTCCATCTGTAAACGCCATGTGTAGAGAGTTCTTCTGGCCAGGAATCGATCGTAAGTTTCATCAGTTTTACTTTTCTCCTCCCCCCTCCTTTTCCTCCT
>BOPM01000142.1:583689-599671 GCA_022179025.1 Porites australiensis
CGAGAAATATACAGTGAAAGACCATATTTCTAATACTAAACTAGAAAAAGGCGATCATTATTACATCCAAACACGGTACAAGGATCTTTTTTCCCATTACAATCTTATTCTAAGAAAAGTTTAAGAAAAAATGCCCCGAAAAGCACTCGAAAATACAAACGAAATGTGCTCATGCCCCCTGGGCATCCTATAATACTCCTTAAATCGAATTAATTCAATATGGCTGCCGTATCGGTAAAACGGTCTATTAATTGATGTTGTCGGATTTTAAGGCTATGCAATGTGTACACGACACAAACCGGAGAGATATTCATGTCGACATGACAAAGTAAACGATGCACTATAAACACCTATCCAATATGTGACAATCCACTTTCGGGGGAAAAGAATGGTAAATACGAGACTGCAAGACCCTGGTTTCAGTTTTTCGAGGTACCATTCTATACTCCTACTTTCACCATCGACGTGGCGCAGCTTCGCTTTAATTTGTTACAAAGTTGCGTTGTATGAAAATCACCGGTGTTTTTTGTGAACAAGCCGCTATCCGAAATGATTTTCGTGCCGGCGTATTAAAGAGCTATACGGTAAAGTGTATAGACATATGGCTACAAGGCAAGAGCAGATAGCGAAACCATGGCCGGTCAGGCAGGGATAGCTGTGAATCTTTTGTAATTCACCTTAACCGTTCAAAGTTACGTTGTCAGGGCCACTTAATTGTATAAACCCTCACAAACCTTTGCCTCAGTTGTGATTTTACCACAGAGCAGTTTCTTCATGGCTAAGTTTGGTAACTTGTTATGAAGTTACCCGGCGGTGCGATCTTACCGCAGAAGCCGCTCCGTCAAAATTATTTGGAAATGGAAAAATATATTAACGACAATTGCAATGGGTGGTCAAAAATAGGAAGTTAAAACCTTAGAAGCAGGTGATATTCCATATGGTGAAGTAACGAAAATAAGACCTAAAGTATACTCGCTTGCATCTAAATCTACGCTAAATTATCTCAGAGACACGGGAATAGATTTTGAGTTCGTTTGTTCACCGGCACATACACAAACCTTCAAGAAAAAGAGAGAACGACTGGAGAACTGACAATTTGACTAACAATAGGCGACAGTTTAACTGTGACAATAGACGGATCGAAACGCACCAATTACTGATTACGAGTCTTCATAGCCAATAAACTCACGGCTTAACTGACAGACGGCCAATAACATCGCGACGTAATTGACCAGTCAGATCAATAACCAGAGTATTATACCATCAACTTACGTGATACAACTCACTTTGACTCTGAAGATGACTACCGCAGAGGTTGTGGAAACGTCAGTCACTGTCAACAACAACAGTCCTATTCAGGACTACGTACAGGCGGACGATCAAACTCAACCTACTTTTGAAATGACTCCTGGGTTTAAACCTTTCACAAACTTAAAATAGAGAGAAATGTCTTCATGCTCATGAGAAGACGGCGAGGGTATTTCTTTATCTGTAGGCAATTTTCGTAATCAAGGGTGCGCATGAAGATCAAGGTAATGTAAGAACGTCTCGCGTTGAACTGGTTGTTCGCAAATTTCACGCTGTTCAAACTGTTGTGGAGGAAACACAGATGGTGCAAATCTCTAAGAATGAAGCGTTCGTTGTATTGGCTTTAAGCAAGCGACTTAAATTAAAGGAGCAGTTTTGTAATTAGCGTCATGCAGAAAACAATTTCTAATCATATCACCGGTTGTCCAAGGTGAAAAAGACTCTTGTAGTGGAAAAAATTGCTGCCGTAATAATTTAAGCTTGATCTCGAACGCAACAGAAGGATAAAACCAAAAACCCGAGAGAAAGAAAATTGAACTTAGACAAGACGGTCCTCCAGTCCTGTGAGCTCACTTTTTTGCTGAGTAACCTCCCTATTGCCCGTCCCTTAACATTTTAGATTATTCTTATGGCATAGACGGCAAAATTTATACTTAATGCAAATTAGCAGACAAAGACGGTATGTTTTTTTAATGTGAGGGCAATTTTGGCTCGAAACGACAACGGTACAATAGAAGAACAACAACAAAAATCTTTATTTTTCCTTTATTCTCCCTTTTACTGAAATACACGGACCCGCAGGTAGCTTGTTCTATTCTTTACTGGTCACCTGTCGAGTATTCTGTTTATGTACAAGAGCAAGGACCAGTGGTAAACTGCAGCGTTTTATCAGCTTTTTCGCATTTATTACAACGTAGTGGAAATTAAATCTCAAATCTAGGTGAATTCTCTGGGACGGCACCCAAGTTTAAAATCACGAGAAAAAGAAAATTCTTCGTCTCGTGTTTACGTCCTCCATAAAACGTCGTATACGGGTATTTTACGTCGTAGTTGTGCACTGACGGCAAAGGTATGTACCGTTTTGCCTACAAAATTCATTGCTTTTTTGACGCTCCAGTTGTTATCGCTGTCTTCGTTACTATAAGCTACCTGTTATCTTTGGTGTTTCAAGGCAATCCTATGGGAGTTGAATGTTCTCGTAAGAAAACATTTTTTTTGTACATTTATTAGGGCAGGGTGACCACAACAGCGGTGTCAATAACCCATTTTCGAATTGCCCTTAGCCTTTTTATCAAAGCGGGCACAAACCTTTCACATGAAAATGAGTTTAATTTGTGGGTAAATGAAAACTTCTTTCCATATGAAACGATAACCACCAGGACTCGCTTTGAAAACGAGGGCAAAGGTAATACGGAAATGCCCGTCACTTTCGACACACATTTTCCGGGGAAGTTGTCCCCGCCCTTTCACGCAGTTGGTCTTGCTGTGTCATCGGAATGCTGCCAGTAGTGTGACCAGTGTCGTTGTCCTGTTGTTCACCCTGTAAACGCCATGTGTAGAGAGTTCTTCTGGCCAAGAATCGATCGTAAGTTTTATCAGTTTTACTTTTCTTCTCCCTCCTCCTCCTCCCCCTCCTCCCCCTCCTCCTCTCCCACCATCCCCCGTTATCATCATCATCGCCATTGTCGTCATCGTCAGCGTCGCTATGCGCATTTGATCATATTTACATGTATTTTGCGCAATATAAATATTAAATTATTATTAAAAGCCGTTCAAACGGCATGTTTCAACCAAAGGAAACTTGTTTTCATAGGGGAAGACTAAAAGCACCATAATGTTTATTTAATATTTAAGCATTGACACCTGAGAGTGAAAGTTGACGGATTTTATTTCACTGTTTTGTTACTTTCGCTACTTCCTTCACTCGACCACTTCCAACAGTCGTCACAGTCGGGGTAGATCGCTCAGTCCAAAAGTTAATTACCTCTTCTTAGTGTGACATCATGCTGGACGATTTCGCTACAAGAACTAACTATACAGCCGAAACAAGCCAGCGTGGCACGGACTTGCGTCGACCACAATTCATTTTATATGGATTCTCTTTGCCTTAAACTTAGTGATAACAGAAAGGAAGATGCAATGAATAATAACAATGACGAAAAACTGATTACACGACACAGGGTGCGGTCGCAGGGTGATAGCAACGTCAGTGTCCATTACTGTGGACACACATTTTTCCAGAGAATTGTCTTCAACCTGTCACCCAGTTGGTTCATGTCATAGGGATGTTGATTGCCACCTCGTTGTCTTGTCGTTCACTCTGTTGCGGGCTCATAGGATGAACCCTTGTTGCAAAACAACGCGAACATACCATTTCCTTCACTTTCGTCCTGAATCTTTGGTTCAGCAAAGCGTAAGCAAAGGGATTGACAACAGAGTTAAATAGCATTATCGTGTGCGCGATAGGAGTTGCTAAAGGACTCAGTTTCACAGAGCCAGCATATTCTTGTATCAGGTGCAATATTCCGTCTGCTCCCGAAGAGATTACAAGAATGGCAGTGATGGTAACAGCCGTTAAGGTAACCCGCTTCCTTAACCTCAACACACCCTGTGTACAAAAGAAATCCATAAACCACAGGTTACCGAATTGTACAATATAAGTGACCTATAGAACCGATTGTTTCGTCTTGTCTACCTTTGTTATGACCGTGAAACCTTAAATTTTGGGTCCAACTTAAGATAGCCGGAATTGAAACCTAATAAGTTGTTTTGCATGATGAAAAAATTTAAACCTTAGAGTCCAAACTGTAAGATCAGGAAGCAGGAAACTTGACACTATTTGAAACTCGAAACACTATAATGGTCAAAATACCATAACCCTTTGTTGCCATACACAACATTATAACTTTAATACGTAAGGGAGGGAGTAAACCCCGTTAAAGGCCAGCTAAATCCCCGAGGGGTACTTCCCGTAATGGCCTATACTGGGAGGCTCCGCCCGAAAAGGGTACCTCTTCTGTCTAAAATAGTATATAAAAGGATAAGGGGTCGGACATCAAGGGGGAGCCTCCCCGTATAATGCATTGTTGAGTATCCCACTTTCCGGAGCTAAACCTAGTTGTGTCTTACCGCATACCTGTTGATGAGGTGTAAGTACATTATTACTGTGCTTGAACCACAAAGTGTACACGATCTTAGAGTGTAACAAGACCAGCAAAATCAGCAAAACAGAATCAATTGAAGAGTAAACAGCAGAAAGGGCCTTTTCACTTTCCTCAGCTAATAAGGAAATGCAGTAGTTAGAACTATTTTCCTCCGCAAAACGGCTCCGTTTCATGAATCCTGGGATATTGTTTATTGCTACGAGGATCCAAATTCCAGGAATAATAACCTAAAACGTAGAGACAAAATGATATTCAAAAAGGTGAATCACACATCTAAAAGTTAGTTGTTTTTGTCGTGGCGAAAAAATGTGTTAGCTAAAAAGTTCGTCTCTGAGATAAGGAAAGCGCATTTGGGAGTAAGAATGGAGAGGCGAGACCAGGACACCATCTGCAACCCTCCCCGCTTCCCCCCCCTCCCCCTTACCAGATCCACCCACGATTTGTCTACCTGTTTCTTAATCAGTTTGTCTCAACACGTGCCAGCATATAGAAGAGCGAGGAAGAACGCCTGTTTATAGTAGGTGTCGAAAGTGGTAGAGGATTCAGACGAAGGGAAAAGGGAGGGGAGGGTTGGGGAGAGAGGGTAAACGATCGCTTCCCTTTTTCCTGACGCGCTTTTCTCCCTCATCTCCTCCCCCTCCCCTTTTGGCGCAAACCACGAAGGCTAACCCGTTTACTGGGCTGTCTTTTAAAAGATAGCGTTTCGCATAGTAACTTATATCCATCGGATGCAACAAAAAGGCAAGGTTACTTTTTGCGTTGACAAATTTGTACCGCATAACATCTTATTTTAAAGAAACACACCTTTACTTTGCGAAACGTTAGTATTCCCCGGTTTCCATTGGGATGTACAACGGCAAAGTATCTTTCAAAGGCAAAGGCAAGAAGTGTAAGTATTGAGGCGTCCGCTCCAGTCCATGCTAATCCTCCCCCTGTTACAAACGCGCACAAAATTGTCCCAGGGATCCCCTTTGGATGGTCGACATCGTGGCTTAAAATAATTGTTGGTGTAACAAATGTTACGTAACAGATGTCCGCTGCTGCCAGATTGACGAGGAGATAGTTGATGGGTGTCCTGTGGAATAATACGGTCAGCTATTACTGGTAATATATCGTTTCAGCCAAGGCCAAAAGCGAAGCTCCAGTCTTTCTAAATTAATTCAACTGGTTTTGGTTGATCGCAAAAATAAACCTTGTCGAAGTCAAACCGTGTATAAAATCAACGATCCCTGGAGATATTCTTAAACTCACTTTTAGCCTGCGAGCAAGCTCTCCATTTGGGAGATATCGTGAAAAGTAAACGCGCGAGAGGAGACGCAAAAGCGCGGGTTGGTTGAGAAAAAGGAGAGCTCTCTCCTTTCCTTGGCCCCTCACGACTTCGCCGCTCGCTCGCGCGTTCCCGCGCGGCTTGCTTCACTCGACAAAATAACTCACTTTCTGCGTTGTCTGCGTTTTACTGATCCATCATGCACCTATGCCAAAAATACGATCAGGTATTTAGGTTAACAACTACTACTTTAAATTTACCTCATTTGTCGATTTTTCATCACTACAGCACAGACGAAAAAGTTTCCCACGATGCAGGTGATAATTAATATGGAAGTTACTGTTATTAATGCGACATCAGCCGACTCCGTCATGGCTAAAGGCTGTAAGTCGTGTTACACCCAAGTAATCTGTGTGAAAACAATTTTGATTAGCGCTTTGTTAGCTATTGGGTATTGCATCAGGGGCACCCAACGAGAATATAGTTCAAAACCACATAAACATAGCATTGTTGAACGTACTTTAGTATTTAAACGGTAGATAAAGGCTTATTTTTATCCCCTAAAAATTGTTCATCTGTTCGGATTTCCTAGCTGAAAGTACAGTGACCCGAAAATTATAGGGATCAAAATTAACCTTTTCGAAAATTTCAGCAAGAAAAAAGGCTTCCGAAAATTCTAGGTGACCTTTTTAGGGTAAAAATCCGTTAAAAATGGGCAATTATACCACTTTTTTGATGTTCGAAAATCCTAGGAGAGGCAGGCACGCAAGAAATTTTACAGGAAATGATCAGAAAATTCTACATCTCAAATCGTCTTCCGAACAGATAGTTTTCCGAAAATTGTCGTTGGGTGCCCCTGTTGCATTAGCCGTTAATTTCACAAATCACGCACAAGAAATCTATACCGGGGTGTCTCTTCCGCTCAAACAGGGTTTTTCCTCCGTCTACAATTACCAAACGTAAAGCGAACAGGGGTTAAAATTGTGAAATAATTGTAGGCGATCCAAAAGCTTATCTTTCGCCCATTTCTAAATATTGTAACACAGCATGTCGGTAACCAAAACCTAAAGGAAAACAGACTGGCGTATATAGTCAGATGGTCCATAATTTTGTTTCCTGTTTTCCGATTGTTTGATTTGTTAATTCACAGTTTTGTGCAGCGGCGGAAATGAATTACGGTTTACTAGTGTTAATCTTTTAAAGAGTCCTTTTCCTTCAAAAAGTACGTTTACCTGAATTTGAAGAAGAATTTTTCCCCCAGCATTGACATCTAATTCAAATAATTCCTTTCGGTGTATAGGGGTAGAAGATCATAGTATTTAGCAGCCCCTTTGCGCTTACGGCTTTTCAAGGAAGATCCCCCTTTCATTGATTAATAGCAGCGATGAACAGCTACTTCAATTAATTAATCTCGTCGGATTTTAAGGCTATGTGTACACTAAATATACCGGATAGATTTTCATGTCGGTGCAGTATAAACACCTGTTTACAGTTTGCAAAAGAGTGGCACCAAAATCTATCCAATATGTGACGATCCACTTTCAGGGGAAAAGAATGGTAAATTCGAGACTGCGAGGTTTCAAAATTTGAAACCGAGACTTTACTTCTAAAAATTCCGAGCCCCAAGACTCTAAGCGCCCAAAATTTACAATGGTGCAAATCAGTAAAGCTAACTAAAATAACCAAAAACGTCAATGAAAGCTAGCGGAAGCCCACCAATATACTGCTTTCCCTTGCTTTACTGTCTTAATTTTATAGCTCAGTTTGATAAGCTGTCACCAGGAATTCTGAAAAATTCGACTTCTCAAGACCAAACGGAAAGAAAAAACGACAGATTCGAGACTCCGAGACTGCGAGACCCATCCAAAACGCTTCCGCGATTTTGAGATCGGTCCAAACTTTTCTGAGACCTACGTTTGTCCAAGTACCATTCTATACCCTTATACTTTCAGCACTATCTGAGGATGCTATGGTCGTAAAACCGGCAAATTTGGCCTAGGACCCTCTAGGAGAGTTCACAAAGATCCTCGATTGACGGTCTAGACAAAGAAGAAACAACAGGAACAACAACAAAAATCTTTATTTTCCTTGATTCTCCTTTTTCACTGAAATACACGGACCCGCAGGTAGCTAGTTCTATTCTTGACTGGTCATCTGTCGCAGATTCTGTTATGTACAAGAACAAGGAGCAGTGGTAAACTTAGACTCCCGTCTATAAAGTTAGAATGTACGGAAAAAGCCTTTTTTATAATGGTTGTGTAATTTTTAATCAGATTTAGATTTTTAGAGTTTTATGATTAACACTTTTATATAACATTTTATACCTATTTTTATTTGTAGTTAATTATCACTATTATTTCGATTCAATTCAGTTTATCATATAGAGCCTCTATGGATAGTAGTTTTTATCTTGTCTTGGCTTTATAGTCCCAGATGTGAAATACAACGAGGCTTACATCTCATTCGTTTTAGTCCATCCCGAGTGGCACCGAGGGGGGATTGGAACCTACATGATTTATCACTTAATTCAAACTTGCTTGGGTAAAGACGTGACACTCCATGTATCAGTCACGAATCCAGCCATACTAATGTATCAGAAATTTGGTTTCAAACCTGAAGAGTTCATACGTGACTTTTATAACCGATATTTACCCGACGATCGTCCGCAGTGTATTCACGCGTTTTTCCTTCGACTTAGAAGATAAGGAAGAAGTTTTAAAAAGCTAGAACCAGTAAACAAAGTAAAGAAACGATAACACCTTTATAAAATGAACAATGCAGCGTTAATTTGGGGCGGAGCTTAGTAAAAGCTGTTCAAACGGCATGTTTCAACCAAAGGAAACTTGTTTTCATAGGGGAAGACTAAAAGCACCAAAATGTTTATTTACTATCTAAGCATCGACAGTCAAGAGTGAAGGTTGACGGATTTTATTTCACTGTTTTGATACTCTCGGTCACAGTCGGGGTCGATCGCTAAGTCCGAAAGTTAATTACCTATTCTTAGTATGGCATCATGCTGGACGATTTCGCTACGAGAACTATATATCTTTACAGTCGAAACAACCCAAAGTGGCATGGATTCTCTTTGCCTGCTTAGTGATAACTAAAAGGAAGATGCAATGAACAAAACCAAAAAAAAGAAAACCTGATTACACGACACATTTTTTCCGGAGAATTGTCTTCAACCTGTCACTCAGTTGGGTTTCTGTGTCATAGGGATGTCACCGGTGCTGTTTGCCACCTCGTTGTCTTGTCGTTCACGCTGTCGCGTGCACACAGAATAAACCCTTGTTCTAAAAGAACCCGGACATACCATTTGCTTCATTTCCTTCCTGAATCTTTGGTTCAGCAAAGCGTAAGCAAAGGGATTGACGGCAGAGTTAAATATCATTATCATGTGCGCGATAGAAGTTATTAAAGGACTCAATTTCATGGTGCTAGCATATTCTTGTATCAGGTGCAATATTCCTTCTGCTCCCCAAGAGATTACAAGAACAGCACTGATGGTAACAGCCGTTAAGGTGGCCCGCTTCCTTAACCTCAACACACCCTGTATACAAAACAAATGCGTAAACCACAGGTTACCCAAGTGTACAATATAAGTCACCTATAAAACCGATTGCTTCGTCTTGTCTACCTTTGCTACGACCCATCCTTGGAGACCCAGTGGCAGTCAGTCGGGTCGGGAGAAAAGGCGCGACGAAAGTTTTCAAGTACGTTGAAAACTTTCGTCCCGCTTTCCTCCCGACCCGACTGACTGCCCCTGGCTCTCCAAGGATGGTTATGACCGTGAAACCGTAAATTTTGGGTCCAACTTAAGATAGCCGGAATTCAAGCCTAATAAGATGTTCTGTACGATGAAAAAATTTAAACCTAAAGAATCCAAACTGTAAGATCAGGAAGCAGGAAACTTGACACTATTTGAAACCCAAAACACCATAATGGTCGAAATACCATAACCCTTTGTTGCCGTACACACCTTTTAACTTTAATATGTAAGGGAGGGAGTAAATCCCTGTTAAAGACCAGCTAAATCCCCGGGGGGTACTTCCCGTAATTGCCTATACTGGGAGGCTCCGCCCGAAAAGGGAAGCTCTTCTGTCAAAAATAGTATATAAAACGATAAGGGGTCGGACATCAAGGGGGAGCCTCCCGCATTGTTAAGTATCCCACTTTCCAGGGCTAAACCTAGTTATGTCCTACCACATACCTGTTGATAATGTGTAAGTACATCATCACAGTGCTTGAACCATAAGGTGTACACCACCTTGGAGTATAACAAGACCAGAAAAATAAGGAAAACAGAATTAATTGAAGTGTAAACGGTAGAGAGGGCCTTTACGCCTTCCTCAGTTAATAAAGAAATGCAGTAGTTAGACTTATTTTCCTTCGCAAAACGGCTCCGTTTTATGAATCGTGGGATTTTGCTTATTGCTGCGAGGATCCAAATTCCAGGAATAATCACCTAAAATAAAGAGACAAAAGAATATTTAAAAAGTTGAATCACACATCTAAAAATTAGTTATTTTTTTCGAAACGAAAAAATGTCTTAGATACAAAGTTCGTCTCTGAGATAAGGAAAGAGCATTTGGGAGTAAGAATAGAGAGGCGAGACCAGGACACCATCCGCAACCCTCTCCATCAGATCCGCCCACGATATGTCTACCTGTTTCTTTATAAGTTTGCGTCAACAAGTGCCAGCATACGGACGAGACAAATTCCTACCTGCATAACATTTCATTTCAAAGAAACACACCTTTACTTTGTGAAACGTTAGCTTTCCCCGGTTTCCATAGGGATGTACAACGGCGAAGTATCTTTCAAAGGCAACGGCAAGCACTGTAAATAATGAGGCCTCCGCTCCAATATGCGCTAATCCTCCCCCTGTTACAACTGCGCACAAAATTGTCCCAGCAATCCCCTTTGGATGGTCGACATCGTGGCTTAAAAAAATTGTTGGTGTAACAAATGTTACGTAACACATATCCGCTGCGGCCAGGTTGACGAGGAGATAGTTGATGGGTGTCCTGTGGAATAATATGGTCAGCTATTCTATTGAGTAGTGTAGGAGCTGCTCGTAAGGTCTCTCCTAATTGGTCGCAGAAAACGATGACATGTCATTCTTTCTATTGTTTTAGTATTGTTTGGGGTCAGAGAAACGCAACATTGGTGACTTCTCTTCCGAGCAGCTGCTACATGACCCCAGCCATTACTATTTTTGTTTTATTTTGTTTTTTTTAAATTTTTTATTTCAATCTCTATCAACACTTACAGAAACAAACAAACAATAATAATAACAATGATAATGATAATAATAATAACAATAATAAAATAAAATTAATAATAATAATAATAATAATCTTTATTGAGTATATCAATTTCACTGATAAGTGATTTACGAAAGAGTCCTCAAAAATTAAAAAAGAACAAAAAGGAAAAATAAAGACTAATATATGAATATATAAAAATTAAACTAAAAACTATTTACATTTCTTAACACTCTTTTAAAACTGGCTAATGATGGGCTTTGTCTGATTGAAAGGTCTAATTTATTCCAATCGTTTTACAATACTTTACAATAAATTGCAGTATATTTTATTACAGTCTTGCTACAAAATTACAATAAAATGCGAGTCTAATGTTTAGTATAACCTTACTAGTTGAATTTAGATATAGCTAGCGAACAAACTTCTTCTCAATTAAAGGTTTCCATTTATTATAATAATATTGAGGTGAATTAACGCTTACTGTAATTAGTTTTTCTATCTCAGCTTTGTTTACCACTATAGTGAGATAAACACTTAATAACAAAGGCTCTTCTGTAATACTGCAACAGTAGATATAATATTTCGCAAGTAGTAACTGAAAAGATGATTAGTTAACTTATTGAGGTGGTTGTTACCAATAATACCATACAAGATATTGATGGTTGATAGTTCTAGCCCCCGGTGGGGGAGGGGATACTTTAGGAATTCCTGGGTGGGGATGTGCCGCTGGGACTCTGGAACCCTTAACCTATACCAGAGCTAGTTCAGCTAAATTTTGCTACCCTATACTAGAGTAAACTCCCCAGATCCCCCCTATCCTAGAGTAGCTGTTTCCCTAGTCTAGATAAAATCTTCAACCAACAAATCAGTTTCTTGAAAAATGATACCCTATTCTAGACCTAAATGCTCTGATTTATTTACCCTATCCTAGAGTTAACTGCTTGGAAAACCATACCCTTCACAGCGGCACATACCTATATAGCCCATATATGGCAGTACCCCCCCCCCCCGGTTCTAGCCCTATTGAACCAGTGCAGGAAAGCTTCCCAGAACTCCGAGAGGAATTGACACGTGACTAGCATGTGTTTCAGATCTTGTTTTGTTTCCAAGCAAAGATAACAGAGATCGCTATTGGCGATATTAGCCCTGAACAATTTTTCCTTAGTGAAAACTATGTCGTGTAAAATCTTGTATTAGAACATAATTAGCTTTGTTTCTTTCGTGCCAGAAAAAGCTAAGTTAAAGTAATCGTTTATGTGGTCTGGTGGTAACCCATTGTCATTAAGGCGTTGTGTGGCTGTAGGTACCTCAAATATGTGATTAACAAAACTCTTACGTATAGCCTTGGTTGTTAGCTTTCAAGCTCTGACTTTGCTGTGTAGGTTGTTCTTGTTGTGCGTTCGTTTGTTTGATAGATTTTTTATATTCATTTGGAATGGCGTTTATTACTCCGTAATAAGTCAAAAAAATTATTTTTATTTGGTGGCGGGTTTAAAGTTCTTCGTCAGTAATGAAATCAAGATTATGATCAAGAAAGTTTTCTCTAGTGGAAACTCCTCTACTAAACCAAGTTCGAAAGAAGATTGTATTATTATCAATTTTCATATCTTTGTTGTTCCATATGATCGTGTTTTTTATACCTGGCTTGGTATTATCTTGCATATCCTTAAACTCAAACCAGTATTGCAGTGTTCTTATGTAAAAGAGTGTATTAGCACTTAAAGAGGAAGGAAAAACCTCCCAAGTATGAAGCGGCTTCATTAGGAATAACCGTCCATGCTGAATATTTCATTCAGTCTAAAGCGCTTTATCCAAATGCATTTTAAGACTTTGTTCATTAAGGAAAAATCAATCATGTTCAGTCCCCCATTCTCGCGTTCGCCAATAATTGACATGTGTTCCTCTTTATTTTGGCTATTTTGTTGTCCCAGATAAAGGTAAAGGTGATCTTGTTTACCTGATCACAGAATTTTTCAGGGACTGGAAAAACAGATGCAATGAAAATAAGTTTTGAGAGGCCTAGAGATTTTACAATACTTATTTTTCCTAGCAGAGTTAATTTTCGTCTCTTCCAGTTATTCAGTGTGTTTTCCAAAGCATCTAATTTATCATAAAAATTTAATTTATCACATGTTCTTTTGCAGTTCGAAAAGTGTACCCCTAATACAAAGACAGATCTCTTTGGCCACTTAAAGTTGAAAAGGGTATCTTCTCTATTTTTCCATTTTCCGAGCCATATAGCTTCTGACTTCGTTGGGTTGATTTTAAGCCCTGAACACCTTTCAAACTTTTCCAGAAGCTCCAACAATACGTTCATCGATTCTTGGTTCCTCAGAAAAACTGTTGTGTCATCCAGCCATTCCTGGTAATATATCGTTTCAGCCAAGGCCAAAAGCGAAGCTCCAGTCTTTCTCAAGTAATTCAGCTGGTTTTGGTTGATCGCAAAAATAAACCTTGTTGAAGTCAAACCGTGTATAAAATCAACAACCCCTGGAGATAATCTTAAACTCACTTTTAGCCTGCGAGCAATCTCTCCCTTTGGAAGATATCGTGGAAAGTAGACGCGTGAGAGGCACACGAGAGGAGACGCTAAAGCGCGGGTCGGTTGAGAGAAAAGAGAGCTCTCTCCTTTCTCGGCCCCTCGCGGCTTCGCCGCTCGCTCGCGCGTTCTCGCGCGGCTTGCTTTGCTCGCCCAAATAACTCACTTTCTGCGTTGCCCCCGTTTTACTGATCCATCAAGCACCTATGCCATAAATACGATCAGGTATTTAAGTTAACGACTACTACTTTAAATTTACCTCATTTGTCGATTTTTCATCACTACAGCACAGACGAAAAAGTTTCCCACGATGCAAGTGATAATTAATATGGAAGTTACTGTTGTAAATGCGACATCGGCCGACTCCTCAGACATGGCCATGGCTAAAGGCTGTAAGTCGTGTTACACCCAAGTAATCTGTGTGAAAACAATTTTAATCAGCGCTTTGTTAGCTTTTGGGTATTGCATTTGCCATTTATTTCACAAATCACCACGCAAGAAATCTATATATACCGGGGTTTCTCTTCAGCTCAAACAGGGTTTTTCCTCTGTATACAATTACCAAACGTAAAGCGAACGGGAGGTAACAATGTGCAATAATTGTACGCGACCAAATGCTTATCTTTCGCCCATTTCTATATATTGTAACACATCATGTCGGTAACCAAAACCGAAAGGAATACACACATGCTTATAAAGTCAGATGGTCCATAATTTGTATCCTCTGTTTTCCGATTGTTTGATTTGTTAATTCACAGTTTTGTACAGCGACGGAAATGAATTACGGTTTACTAGTGTAAATCTTTAAATGTCCCCTTTTCCTCCAAAAAGTACGTTTACCTGAATTTGAAGATGAATTTTTCCCCCAGCATTGGCATCTAATTCAAATAATTCCTTTCGGATCATGGTATTTAGCAGGCCCTTTACGCTTTCGGCTTTTCAAGGAAGATCCTCTTTTTACTGATTAACAGCAGCGATATTTAAACAGCTACTTCAATTAATTAATGTTGTCGGATTTTCAGTCTATGCAATGTGTACACTACATGAACCGGATAGACATTCATGTCGACATGAAAAAGCTAACGTTGCAGTATAAACACCTTTCCAATATTTGACAATCTACTTTCAGGGGAAAAGAATGGTAAATTCGAGACTGCGAGACCCTGGTTTCAAAATTCGACACTGAGACTTGGGCGTTTTTATCAATTCCGAGCCCGAGACTTTACTTCTAAAAAATTCCGAGCCCCGAGACTCTAAGCGCCAAAAATTTAGAATGGTGCAAATCAGTAAAGCTAACTAAAATAACCAAAAACGTTAATGGAAGTTAGCGAAAGCCCACCAATATACTGGTTTCTCTTGCTTTACTGTCTTAATTTTATAGCTCAGTTCGATAAGCTGTTGCCACGAACTTTGAAAAATTCGACTCCTGAAGACCAAACGGAAAGAAAAAATGACAGATTCGAGACTCCGAGACTTCGAGACTCATCCAAAACGCTTCTGAGATTTCGAGATCGGGCCAAAATTTTCTGAGACCCTCGTCAGTTTTTCGAGGTACTGTAAGGAGAGATTTTCCATTTATTCTTTATTTGATTCGAATTTCATATCTAGCTTTTAAATATTCCCTTTGAAGTTGTGTTAGCCGTAATTTACATTGAATTTGCATTGAGTTGTTTTAGTTCCCTTAAATTATGCACATTTTACTTCAATGTTACTTTTAAAAGGATAATTTGTTTCTGAATAATTATACAGCTTAGTCATTGAATAACTGGATCTTTCGCCTGTTCAAATACCAACCGTTCGTAGTTTTTAGTTTTGACATTTTGAGGGATCCTGAGCAAAGGAAACTCGAATTATTTTACACAGCTTTCTTTGTAAACTTCCTAAATTCAGTTGCTTGACTGACATTTAATTTGAGCTATTTAGTTTAGCATATGAAGTTTTAAACTGAGTTTGTCCAGTTTTGTTTTCGCTGTTCAGCTGATTTTATTCAGCCTTCTTTCCTTTTGTTTTGTGATGTTGTAGTGGGTTGATCGGTTGTTATAAATAGAGCACTGATTATTCCTGTTTTTCGATTTACATTGCGGGCCGGAGTTACAAGCTTGTACGATTTACATTGCGCGCCGGAGTTACAAGCTTGTACGATTTACATTGCGGGCCGGAGTTACAGGCTTGTACGATTTTACATTGCGGATTTAATTGATTGTACAAGTTACGTTAAAGAGCCGAAGATTAAACTGTTGAAGTCCAAGCTTGAGTCCTGTACTGTTTCCAGTTGTAGCAGATCCGGTACCTTGGAATAGTGACGAGTTCCTTTCCCGCTTGCCAAGCGAGTTGCGAGTTAGTTTTCCCCCTTGTTGTTCTTACGCCGAAGTCTCCCGAGTTCTCTTTACGCTCAATTCCCCGATTCGTTGCTGGAAGGGCAAAACCTATCGTCACA
>BOPM01000142.1:620621-630762 GCA_022179025.1 Porites australiensis
CAGCGATATTTAAACAGCTACTTCAATTAATTAATGTTGTCGGATTTTAAGGTTATGCAATGTGTACACTACATGAACCCAATAGACATTCATGTCGACATGAAAAAGCTAACGTTGCAGTATAAACACCTATCCAATATGTGACAATCTACTTTCAGGGGAAAAGAATGGTAAATTCGAGACTGCGAGACGCTGGTTTCAAAATGCGAGACCGAGACTTCAGCGTTTTAATCAATTCCGAGCCCGAGACTTTACTTCTGAAAAATTCCGAGCCCCGAGACTCTAAGCGCAAAAAATTAACAATGGTGCAAATCAGTAAAGCTAACTAAACTGACCAAAAACGGCAATGAAAGTTAGCGGAAGCCCACCAATTTACTCCTTTCTCTTCCTTAACTATCATCTTAATCTAGTAGCTCAGTTCGATAAGCTGTTGCCACGAAAGTCTGAAAAAATTCTGGTCGACTCCTGAAGACCAAACGGAAAGAAAAAACGACAGATTCGAGACTCCGAGACTTCGAGACCCATCCAAAACGCTTCTGAGATTTCGAGATCGGGCCAAAATTTTCTGAGACCCTCGTCAGATTTTCGAGGTACCATTCTATACCCCTACTTTCAAGATCGGCGCAGCGCAGCTTCGCTTTGATTTGTTACAGAGGTCGCGTTGTACCAAAATCACCGTTCTTTTAAGTGAACAAGCCGCTATCCGAAATGATTTTCGTGCCGGCGTTTTAAAGAACTATACGGTAAACATACGGTATACATACGTGTATAAGTGTAGAAATACGGCTACAAGGCAAGAGCAGATAGCGATGGTTATATGGCCGGTCAGGCCGAGGTAGCTGTAAATCTTTTGTAATTCACCTTAACCGTTCAAAGTTGTTACGTTGTCAGTGCCGCTTAATTGTATAAACCCTCACAAACCTTTGCCTCAGTTGTGATTTTACGAGAAAGTAGTTTCTTAATGGCTTAGTTTGGTAAATTTTTATGAAGTGCTCAAAAATAGGAAGTTGAAAGCTTAGAAGCAGGTGATATTCCATATGTTGAAGTAACGAAGAAAAGACCTAAAGTATAGTCGCTTACATCTAACTAGAATCTACGACGCAACGGACACTGTAAAAACGAAGGACAAAGGAGGAACTCACGACTGGTGTTCTTTTTCTTTTCCTTTTTTTTTTTCAACATTATCTCAGAGATAAGGGAATAGATTTTGAGTTCCTTTGTTCACTGGCACATACACCAACCTTCAAGAAAAAAAAACAGGGCCAAATGACTTCATGCTGATCAGAAGACAGCGAGGGTATTTCTTTATCTTTGGGCAATTTTCGTAATCAAGGGTGCGCAATAAGATCCAGGGAATGTAAGAACGTCTCGCGTTGAACTGGTTGTTCGCAAATTTCACGCTGTTCAAACTTTTGTGGAGGAAACACAGATGGTGCAAATCTCTAAGAATGAAACGTTCGTTGTTTTGACTTCAAGTCCGCAAATTAAATTAAAGAAGCAGTTTTGTAATTTATAGTATCTTGTAGAAAATGATTTCTAATCATATCGTGTTGTCCAAGGTGAAAAGGCTCCTGAAGTGGAAAAAACGTGGCTGCCGTAATAATCTAAGCTTAAATGGCCGAATTTATCCTAGAGACGAATTATCCGTCATCGACGAATTATCCGTCTGAGACGGATAATTCGTCCAAGTATAGAGCAAAATTCGTCTGAGGCTGATTCGTCTGTTAGCACGTCTTGAAGACGTGCTAACAGACGGAAAATTCCTCTTAGACGGATGACCCGTCTCTAAATTTTAATATATCTAGACGAAACGTAGACGGTTTTTTTGACGAAGTTTCTACATGAGAGGGAGTGGTTTCTATATTTTCGCAACCCGCGTAAAATATCTAGACAAATTTTCGTCAAAATTGGTCTTCAGATTTATACTTAGACGAATTATCCGTCCGACGGATAATCCTTCTAGACAAATAGTTCGTCTCTAGTATAAATTCGGCCAATCTCGTATGCAACACAAGGATAAAACCGAAAAAAAAAATTACCTTAGACAAGACGGTGTTCTGTCGCACTTTGTAATACCTATCGCGCTTTGTAATAACAGTTGCCGCACTTTGTAATAAAAAAGCTGTCGCACTTTGTAATAAAATAAGCTGTCGCACTTTGTAATAAACTTGACATGTATGGTTGGAAGACATGTAAACCCAACAATAAGTATCAAAAGGCGAAACTGAGTGCCTTGTTACAACTTACATAGGAGGGGAACTTGAGAATAAACGTTCGAGACTGAGATCTTTTGTTAGTATCATGCTACTTAGATTTGCTTTTCGTGTTTGCGTTTTTTTGCGTTTTGTTATCTTATCTTAGCTGGGCCACACTTAGTCGCACTTTCCTGATTATTATAAATCTGTTTTGTTTTATGTCGGTTCTAGCGCATTCGAAATTTCCACAAAATTAGCAGTCATTGTGGCACAATGACCTGCGCAATTGATATGCAATAGTGCGATTTATGATAATGATGATGATGATGATGATGATGATGATGATGATGATGATGATTGTCTGATTATGATAATGATTGTGGCACCGTGTTGTGCTCGATATTTGTGTCTTTTTGTTCTATTTGTATAAGGCTTATTCATGGCATTAAACACTAAAATCTCGTTATATCACAGATCATATCCTCGCGAGCAATGAAACCGGATTTCTTTGTTGCGCGTGCTACTAGTAAAACTTTCAAAATATTTTGCTTATACAGTCAAGAACACATTACTTTTATGGAAAACTCGATAATACAGATAGCAGCTAATTTCCATTACAAAATCCCTTCACTACGGACTCTTGCTGTTATGGACTCTATCTTATGGTCTCGAGGTTTTCCGCAAAGAAAGAGATTTACTTTCCTACAAAGATCTTGAAGCCGGAAGGCCGCAGTTGATGCGAACACTTTCCTCCGCCCTCACTTCAGAAATCGGTTCTGAAAACCGTTTAGTGGAATGTTATTATTATAATTATTTATATATTATATGATTATTATCACTGTTGTTGCTGTTGTCGAGGATTAAACTTATTATCGGGTTTACATGTCCTCCGACCATACATTTCAAGTTTATTACAAAGGGCGACAGCTTCTTTTATTACAAAGTGCGACAACCTTTTTATAACAAAGTTCGACAAGTGTTATTACAAGGTGCGACATGTATAACAAAGTGCGACAATGTTATTACAAAGTGCGACAGCTTATTTTATTACAAAGTGCGACAGCCTTTTTATAACAAAGTTCCACAAGTGTTATTACAAGGTGCGACATGTATAACAAAATGCGACAATTTCATTACAAAGTGCGACAGAACAGACGGTCCTCTAGCCCTGTTAGCTCGCTTTTTGCTGAGTAACCTCCCTCTTGCCCGTCCCTTAACAGTTTAGATTATTCTTATGGCATAGACGGCAAAAATTTACAATTATTGGCTCGAAACGACAATTTTGGCAATCTTGGCTCGAAACGACAACGTTATAATAGAAGGAACAACAGGAACAACAACAAAAATCTTTATTTTCCTTGATTCTCCTTTTTCACTGAAATACACCGACTCGCAGGTAACTTGTTCTATTCTTGACTGGTCACCAGTCGAGTATTCTGTTATGTACAAGAACAAGGAGCAGTGGTAAACTTAGACTCCTGTCTATAATGGTTAGAATGTACAAAAAAGCCTTTTTTTATAATGGTTGTGTAATTTTTAATCAGATTTAGATTATTAGATTTTTATGATTAAGTCTTTTATATAACATTTTATAGCTATTTTTATTTGTAGTTAATTATCACTATGATTTCGATTCAATTCAGTTTATCATATAGGGCCTCTATAGATAGCAGTTTTTATCTTGTCTTGGCTTTATGGTCCCAGATGTGAAATACAATTAACGAGGCTTACATCTCATTCGTTTTAGTCCATTCAGAGTGGCGCCGAGGGGGGATTGGAACCTACATGATTTATCACTTAATTCAAACTTGCGTGGGTAAAGACGTGACACTCCATGTATCAGACACGAATCCAGCCATGCTAATGTGTCAGAAATTTGGTTTCAAACCCGAGGAGTTCATACGTGACTTTTATAACCGATATTTACCCGATGATAGTCAGCAGTGTAGGCATGGGTTTTTTCTTCTGACTTAGGAGATAAGGAAGAAGTTTTAAAAAGCTACAACCAGTAAACAAAGTAAGGAAACGATAACACCTTTATCGAATGAATGACGCAGCGTTAATTTGGGTCGGAGCTTAGTAAAAGCCGTTCAAACGGCATGTTTCAACCAAAGGAAACTTGTTTTCATAGGGGAAGACTAAAAGAACCATAATGTTTATTTACTATCTAAGCATCGACACTTAAGAGTGAAGGTTGACGAATTTTATTTCACCGTTTTGATACTTGTCATAGGGATGTCACCAGTGCTGATTGCCACCTCGTTGTCTTGTCGTTCACGCTGTCGCGCGCTCACAGAATAAACCCTTGTTCGAAAAGAACGCGGACATACCATTTGTTTCATCTCCTTCCTGAATCTTTGGTTCAGCAAAGCGTAAGCAAAGGGATTGACGGCAGAGTTAAATATCATTATCGTGTGCGCGATAGGAGTTGTAAAAGGACTCAGTTTCACGGTGCCAGCATATTCGTGTATCAGGTGCAATATTCCGTCTGCTCCCCAAGAGATTACAAGAATGGTACTGATGGTAACAACCATCAAGGTGACCCGCTTCCTTAACCTCAACACACCCTGTGTACAAAACAAATCCATAAACCACAGGTTACCCAAGTGTTCAACTGAATATAAGTGACCTATAATACCGAGTGTTTCGTCTTGTCTAACTTTGTTATGACCGTAAAACCTTAAATTTTGGGTCCAACTTAAGGTAGCCGGAATTGAAGCCTAATAACTTGTTCTGTATGATGAAAAAATTTAAACCTTAGAGTCCAAACTGTAAGATCATGAAGCAGGAAACTTGACACTGTTTGAAACCCGAAACACCATAAATACCATAACCCTTTGTACACCATTATAACTTTAATACTTAAGGGAGGGAGTAAACCCGGGTTAAAGGCCAGCTAAATCCCCAGGGGGTACTTCCTGTAATAGACCTTTTTACCGATACGGCGGCAATATTGAATTTATTAGATTTAAGGAGTATTATGGGATGCCCAGGGGGCACTTGCTCAGTATTTACGCGCGCTTTTCGGGCAAAAAGAGAACTTCACTGTATATTTCTGGAGAAAAAGGTTATCACAAGAATATCATTATTAAATCCAAACACGGCACAACGATCTCTTTTTCCCATAACAATCTTTTTCTAGGAAAACTTAAAAAGAAAAATTTGCCCGAAAAGCCCGCGTACATACTGATGCGAGTATATCGGATCGTTCTCATGCTCACTGGGCATCCCATAGTACTTCTTGAATTCAATTAACTCATTATGGCCGCCGTATTGGTAAAAGGGCCTATTGCCTATACTGGCTCCGCCCGAAAACTTACCTCTACTGTCAAAATTAGTATATAAAAGGATAAAGAGTTGGACATCGAGGGGGAGCCTCCCCGTATAATGCATTGTTGAGTATTCCACTTTCCGGGGCTAAACCTAGTTATGACCTACCGCATACCTGTTGATGATGTGTAAGTACATTATCACTGTGCTTGAACCATAAGGTGTACACCACCTTGGAGTATAGCAAGACCAGCAAAATCAACAAAGCAGAATCAATTGAAGTGTAAACAGTAAAGAGGGCCTTTACGCCTTCCTCAGTTAATAAGGAAATGCAGTAGTTAGAACTATTTTCCTTCGCAGAACGGCTCCGTTTCATGAATCCTGGGATTTTGTTTATTGCTGCCAGGATCCAAATTCCAGGAATAATCACCTAAAATAAAGAGTTAGAATAATATTTAAAAACGTGAATCACATATCTAAAAGTCAGTTATTTTTGTCGAGACGAAAAAATGTCTCAGATACAAAGTTCGTCTCTGAGAATGGAGAGGCGAGACCAGGACACCATCGGCAACCCTCCCCATCAGATCCGCCCGCGATGTGTCTACCTGTTTCTCAATCAGTTGGCCTCAACACGTGCCAGCCACGTGCCAGCACATATAGACGAGCGAGGAAGAAGGCCTGTTTATAGCCTGCGTAGGTCGAAAGTGGTAGGGATTGGAAGGAAGGGAAAAGGGGGGCGGGGGTTGAGGAGATGGGGAGAGAGTGTAAGGGTTCCCTTCCCTTTTCCCTGTCGCGCTTTTCTCCCTTATCTCTTACCCCTCCTCTTTTTGTGCAAACCACGAAGGCAAGACTGTTTACTGGGCTGTCTTTTAAAAGACAGCGTTATGATTAGTAACTTATGTCCATCGGATACAACAAAAAAGCAAGGCTACTTTGTGTTGACAAATTTCTACCTGAATAACATCTTATTTCAAAGAAACACACCTTTACTTTGCGAAATGTTAGCTTTCCGCGGTTTCCATAGGGATGTACAACGGCAAAGTATCGTTCAAAGGCAACAACAAGCAGTGTAAATATTGAGGCCTCGGCTCCTGTCCACGCTAATCCTCCCCCTGTTACAACTGCGCACAAAATTGTCCCAGGGATCCCCTTTGGATGGTCGACATTGTGGCTTAAAATAATCCTTGGTGTAATAAACGTGACGTAACAGATGTCCGCTGCTGCCAGGTTCACAAGTAGATAGTTGATGGGTGTCCTGTGGAATAATATGGTCAGCTATTACTGGTAATATATCGTTTTAGCCAAGGCTAAAAGCGAAGCTCCAGTGGGATTTTAAGAAAAACTCGTTCTCAAGTAATTCAATTGGTTTTGATTGATCTCAAAAATAAACCTTGTTGAAGTCAAACTCTGTATAAAATCAACAACCCCTGTATATTCTTAAAATCACTTTCTGCGTTTTACTAATCCATCATGCACCTTTGCTATAAATACGATCAGGTATTTAGGTTAACAACTGCTACTTCAAATTTACCTCATTTGTCGATTTTTCATCACTACAGCACAGACGAAACAGTTTCCCACGATGCAGGTGATAATTAATATGGAATTCATTGTTGTTAATGCGACATCAGCCGACTCCTCAGACATGGCTGAAGGCTGTAAGTCGTGTTTACACCCAAGTAATCTGTGTGAAAATAATTTCAGTTAGCGCTTTGTTAGCCTTTGGGTATTGCATTGGCCATTTATTTCCCAAATCACAACACAAGAAATTCTATACCGGGGTTTCTTTTCAGAATAAAGCGAACGGGAGGTAAAAGTGAGCAATAATTGTACATGTACGCGACCAAATGCTTATCTTTCGCCCATTTCTATATAATTGTAACACATCATGTCGGTAACCAAAACCTAAAAGGAATACAGACATGCTTATGAAGTCAGATGGTCCATGATTTGTATCCTGTGTTTTCCGATTGTTTGATTTCTTAATTCACAGTTTTGTACAGCGACGGAAATGAATTACGGTTTACTAGTGTTAATCTTTTAATTTCCCTTCTCCTTCAAAAAGTACGTTTACCTGAGTTTGAAGAAGAATTTTTCCCCCAGCATTGGCATCTAATTTAAACAATTCCATTCGGATCATGGTATTTTGTAGCCCCTTTACGCTTTCGGCTTTTCAAGGAAGATCCCCTTTTTACTGATTAATAGCAGCGATAAACAGCTACTTCAATTAATTAATGTTGTCGGATTTTAAGTCTATGCAATGTGTACACTACATGAACCGGATAGCAATTCATGTCGACATGAAAAAGCTAACGTTGCAGTATAAACACCTATCCAATATGTCAGGGGAAAAGAATGGTAATCCGAGACTGCGAGACCCTAGTTTCAAAATTCGAGACCGAGACTTACGCGTTTTTATCAATTCCGAGCCCGAGACTTTACTTCTAAAAAATTCCGAGCCCCGAGACTCTAAGCGCCAAAGATTTAGAATGGTGCAAATCAGTAAAGCTAACTAAAATGACCGAAAACTTCAATGAAAGTTAGCGGAAGCCCACCAATTTACTGCTTTCTCTTGCTTAACTATCTTAATCTAATAGCTCAGTTCGATAAGCTGTTGCCACGAAACTCTGAAAAATTCCGATCGACTCCTGAAGACCAAACGGAAAGAAAAAACGACAGATTCGAGACTCCGAGACTTCGAGATCCATCCAAAACGCTTCTGAGATTTCGAGATGGGGCCAAAATTTTCTGAGACCAGTTTTTCGAGGTACCATTCTATACCCCTACTTTCAAGATCGGCGCGGCGTAGCTTCGCTTTGATTTGTTACAGAGGTCGTTTTGTACCAAAATCACCGTTCTTTTAAGTGAACAAGCCGCTATCCGAAATGATTTTCGTGCCGGCGTTTTAAAGAGCTATACGGTAAATATACGGTATACATACGTGTATAAGTGTAGAAATACGGCTACAAGGCAAGAGCAGATAGCGATGGTTGTATGGCCGGTCAGGCCGAGGTAGCTGTAAATCTTTTGTAATTCACCTTAACCGTTCAAAGTTGTTACGTTGTCAGTGCCCTAAACCCTCACAAACCTTTACCTCAGTTGTGATTTTACCAGATAGTAGTTTCTTCATGGCTTAGTTTGGTAAATTTTTATGAAGTTACCCGGCGGTGCGATCTTACCGTGGAAGCTTTCCGTCAAAATTATTTGGAAATGGAAAAATATATTAACGACAATGGGTGGTCAAAAATAGGAAGTTAAAAGCTTAGAAGCAGGTGATAGCAGATAGTAGTTTCTTCATGGCTTAGTTTGGTAAATTTTTATGAAGTTACCCGACGGTGCGATCTTACCGTGGAAGCTTTCCGACAAAATTATTTGGAAATGGAAAAATATATTAATGACAATGGGTGGTCAAAAATAGGAAGTTAAAAGCTTAGAAGCAGGTGATATTCCATATGTTGAAGTAACGAAAAAAAGACCGAAAGTATACTCGCTTGCATCTAACTAGAATCTACGACGCAACGGACACTGTAAAAATGAAGGACAAAAGGGGAACTCACGACTGGTGTACTTTTTCTTTTTTTTTTTTTTTCAAAATTATGTCAGAGATACTGGGATAGATTTTGAGTTCCTTTGTTCACCGGCACATACACAAACCTTCAAGAAAAAAAACAGGGCCAAATGACTTCATGCTGATCAGGAAACAGCAAGGGAATTTCTTTATCTGTGGACAATTTTCGTAATCAAAGGTGCGCAGTAAGATCCAAGGAATGTAAGAACGTCTCGTTGAACTGGTTGTTCGCAAATTTCACGCTGTTCAAACTTTTGTGGAGGAAACACAGATGGTGCAAATCTCTAAGAATGAAGCGTTCGTTGTTTTGGCTTCAAGCAATCAACCTAAATTAAAGGAGCAGTTTAGTAATCAGTATCTTGCAGAAAACAATTTCTAATCATATCATGTTGTCCAAGGTGAAATAGACTCTTGCATTGGAAAAAAGTGGCTGCTGTAAAAATCCAGCTAAGCTTAATCTCGTACGCAACACAAGGATAAAACCAAAAACCTGAGAAGAAAAAAATTATTGAAAATTACCTTAGACAAGACGGTCCTCCAGTCCTGTGAGCTCGCATTTTGCTGAGTAACCTCCCTCTTACCCGTCCCCTAACAGTTTAGATTATTCTTATGGCAAAGACGGCAAAATTTATAGTTAATGCAAATTAGCAGACAAAGACGGTATTTTTTGATGCGAGGCCAGGGCAATTTTGACTCGAAACGACAACGGTAAGATAGAGGGAACAACAACAAAAATCTTTATTTTTCCTTGATTCTCCCTTTTTGGTGAAATACACGGACCCGCAGGTAGCTTGTTCTATTCTTGACTGGCCATCTGTCGAGTATTCTGTTATGTACAAGAACAAGGAGAAGTGGTAAAGTTAGACTCCCGTCTTTAAAGTTAGAATGCACGAAAAAAGCCTTTTTTTTTATTATGGTTGTCTAATTTTTAATCAGATTCAGATTTTTAGATTTTTATGTTTTTTTCTAGTAATTTAATTTTTTAGTCTTTTTATAATAATAACATTTTATAGCTATTTTTATTTGTAGTTAATTAGTATAGGTAATAGCATGATTTGTAGTGATATTTGGCATAAATACCACAAGTGATATTTCGAAATTGTTACAC
>BOPM01000142.1:630772-653048 GCA_022179025.1 Porites australiensis
TTTTCCAAAGCCATTGCTTTTTTGACGCTCCACTTGCCATCGCTACCTTCGTTGCTATAAGCTATCTAGTATTATGTTGGTGTTTCAAGGCAATCCTATGGGAGTTGAATGTTCTCGTAAGAAGACAATTTCTTTTTACATTTATAAGGGCAGGATGACCACAACAGTGGTGTCAATAACCCATTTTTGAATTGTCCTAGCCTTTTTATCAAAGCGGGCACAAACCTTTCACATGAAAATGAGTTTAATTTGTGAGTGAATAAAACTTCTTTTCATATGAAATGATAAGCACCTAGACTCGCTTTGAAAACGAGGGCAAAGGTAATGCAGAAATGGCCTGTTACTGTCGATACACATTTTCCTGGGAAATTGTCCCCGCCCTTTCACTCAGTTGGTCTTGCTGTGTCATCGGAATGCTGCCAGTGGTGTGACCAGTGTCGTTGTCCTGTGGTTCACCCCGTCGCACGGACATAGCACCAACCCTTGTTGCAAAAGAACGTGATCGTATTATCTGCCTCATCTTTTTCCTGAATCTTTGGTTCAGCAGAGCGTATGCAAAGGGATTTATAGCAGAGTTGAACATCAGCATCGTGTGCGCGATAGGAATAGCTAAAGGACTCAGTTTCACGGAGTCAGCAGCATGTTCTTCTAACATATGGAGTATCACATCTGCTCCCCAAGAGATTACAAGAATGGCGCTTACGGTCACAACCATCAAGGTCACTCTCTTCCTCAACCTCAATACACCCTGTGTACAAAACGATTGATAAGCTACAGGTCGCCCAAGCTTAAAATATAGCTGTGCCACCTTACAGCTCTCGAAAGACCTCACGGTTTGTTGCAATGAAAACAATGAATAAACAAAGATAGCAATGCCGGGAAACTGTTCCGAAAACAAGAGAGCTGCGACCCATAGGGGTAAAATCAGAAGTTCTGAAAGACTGGAGCTTTTTAAAAGGCTACTGATAAAGGTGATCTTTGATATAAGAATGTAGTGTCGTTTAGAATACATAAGAATGAATAACCATTTTGGTCTTGTTAAGGTATATGTTTTCACTGAGAGATGTATATTATTTATTTATTTATTTATTTTCGAATTCACCAAAAGTAGATAAACAGACAGAACCTATAGTCCCGGTTAGCGGTCGTTTCGATACAAAGTTGTTTCGATACACAGTTTATTCATTCGAGGTGTAAATAGTTCCAGGTACTTGGCTTAAAGAACGAAGATATTCACCCAAAATATTTTTCTTGTTCACTCTCAAACTATACTTGAAGTGGACAAAATTTTTGTGGAATTTCACTGCTTGAGTTTGTATCGAAACGACCGGTTTCCTAAAGTCCCTACCCAACCCAAACACACAAGAACAAACCATCCTAACTCGCGAGTTAGTTAAGAAAAAAACTGTGTCTGAGATCCAAAGAATTAAAAGCCCAACGTTCGATATATTAAAACTGATGCTTTCAGGTCATTTTTCTGTATTTGGTTTGGTTTTCTTTGCGTTCATTTCTCTTCTGGGAATTGCGAGACAATGGTGTCGTGAAAAATTGCAATTTTGAGCCTATGGCCTTGAGGTCATGTCAGAATTTTAATATATTGAACGTGGGCTATTAATAACTTAGGGATGGGTAGAAACCGAAATCCGTCAATTTTCCAAAAAATCGAGCTAATAACTGAGGGCACTTAGTTGCATAAATCGTAAAGTCGAACATAACGGCTTGACGTCCGACCTTCAGCCAACTTAAACACTTTATTTTAACACCAGACGTTAACAGGCGCGTCTGACTTTACATTTTATTTGCTGGTCCCAGAACTATCCAGTGAAAACCACCATTGAATGAAATAGGCCAGTTTTAGTAATTAAAGGGTAAAGAGTTGAACCTTTACGGAGCCTCCCCGTATAAAACTATGTTGAGTAGCCCTCAGACGAATAATTTGTCCTGATAATTGTTTTGGCCCTATGTTTCAGATTCTGAAATCCAGGAAATTTTTGCTTGTGGAATTTGGTTACCTGGCCTTTGGAGCCATTACAGCTCTAGTAATCCGGAATTCAGTTCCTGGAATCCAGAATCCAAGACTGTCTTAGATTCTCTTACATCAAGCGAAGGGTCTTACCTGTTGCTGATTTGTGAGTACGGCATTATCGCTTTGCTTGAACCACAATGTGTACACAATTCTGGAGTAAATCAAGACCAGCAGGATCATGACAAGACAATCGATTGAGAGATAAACCGTGCGGTATTTTCTTATGCTTTCTCTGGACAACAAGAAAATGCAAGGGATGGAGCTATCCTCCTCAACAAAACGGCTCCGCTTCATGAATAATGGAATTTTATCCATTATTGCAAGGATCCAGATTCCAGGAATAATCACCTAAACAGACATCAAAGAATTAAGAAAGAAATGAATCACAGATCAACCAAGAAGCTGGTTTTGTCGTTGCTTTTTCCTCCTCCTCTGTTTGTCGTAGGGAGGCTGGGGTGAGGGAAAATGAAAGCGCGCGGCGGAGGATGGGAAGGGAAAGAGGGGAAGCGAGGCTTTCCTCCTGTTCTGTCTTCCCATCGTTCACTGCGCGCTTGCTCTTTTTCGATTATTGCTATTTTTATTGGGAAAAGAGAGCTGTCGCCATGGAAACTCATCTAAGTTTGTGCCGGAGGAGAATTTGCGAATACCGTATTTATTCGACTAAACGCCGCGGCGTTTAGTAAATTTTTAGCGTTTCCGATGCGGCGTTTATTCGAGGGCGGTGTTTATTTCAAAATCACTTTTTTAAAATCAATGAAAACAGTTATTGTAAATCGTTTGTAAATATACTATTTAATTGAAAGGTTTCAATGTCTCTCTTATTTTGCTGAGATAGAATCGTAAATGTGTGGATGGTGTAAATTGCCAAGTTATACCGACTTTTCTCTTCCTCGAGTAAACGCCGCATTCTTCTGATGAGGTGCAGCGTTTATTCGTGTGAGCCGTTTATTGGTAGTTTTGCTTCCATCTGCGGTGTTTAATTGAGGGCGGTGTTACGCATAAAATAGTATTTCAAAGTATCAAACCTTCAATTCCTGAAAAGTTAGCTTTCCTCTGTTTCCATAGGGATGTATTACGGCAAAGTATCGTTCAAACGCAATAACAAGCAGTGTAAACATTGAGGCAAGTCCTCCAATCCACGCGAAACTTCCCCCAGTAATACTTGCACACAGAAATGTTCCAACAATCCCCGTTGGATGAGTGACATTGTGGCTCAAGATTATCGTCGGCATTATGAATGTGGCGTAGCAGATGTCTGCTGCTGCCAGGTTTACCAATAGATAGTTGATGGGAATCCTGTGGGATAATGTGTTCAGTCAGTTAGCGATATCCTCAAAGGGATCTTTGGGCTAACTCGCAGATAACCGTTCTCAAATTAGAGACGGCTGACTACTGTATCCGTCGAAATTACTACATCACTCAAAGATTGTCGATGTCGTTTAGAAATGGCAAAAGATGAGCAAAACAAGGCTTGATGTTAACCCATAGCTAAATATAATGAACTGTAATATTTTTCTCTTTCATAATAAGGCCACTGAACACGCTTCCCTTTTGGACCTCAAACCCTATGGAAACTCAATGGCGGATTTTGAGGTGGGGCTGCCCATCCCCCACTATTCTTAGACCAAACTGAGGCCGTAAGGACAGGAAAAAGCATTTTCGAGCCCCCACCCCAAACTTTTGGGGGTGCTCAGGCCAGTTTTTGATTCGTATCCCGACACAGATAAAATGAAAGGAAAAGGGACTGCTATGCCTAGCGCCTAGCAGTGAAATCATCAATTCGAAGATGTATTTAGATTAACAAGCGCTTTACCTCATTTCGCGATTTTTCATCACTACAACACAAACGAAAAAGTTTCCCACGATACAGATGATAATTAATATGACATTTGCTGTTGTTATGGCAATATCAGCTGTATCAGACATGACTGAAGGGTGTGGCTGCTATTCACGTGATCTGGATGAAAACAAAATAATTTAAAAGTTATTAATCCATGTATGGCATCAAGGCAGACCTAGCCTTGTAATTGGTTTGTAAGGCCGATGAACGCTAATCTAGGAATAAAATTTTGTTCTGTTGTTGTACTTTACCTTCCTATGTATTGCTTACAGTAACATTTATCATTACCGTCTCTCGAAGTAAAGGCTCAACTGTATTTTGTAAGCTCGAGTTACATGTTGTTAGACAAGAAAACCCTGTTGAATATTTGGCTTAATCCTGGGTTAAACATAACCATCTTTCGAGGAACCGCGCTCAGATCTCAAAACAAGAAAAATATACCTCATTTTATTCTCTATCAGCTGTGACGTGAGCTAATCCGAAAATTGCACTTTCTACCAAACCTGACACATGAACATATATATAGTTTTTCGTTTTTTCCACAAAATGCCTAAACTGATATAGTATTGCCTGAAAGTTACGAAAATGTAGTCTCTGGATAGCCGACTGATTACAATTCATTTAACAGTAATGGAAATATGACAGATAATGCTGTGGCGGTTTTTAATTTCTTTTTATTTCAAACTCATTATCATATACTACTATTAATTACTAGAGACAGAGGAAAGTAATATAAATGAAAGATTAGGATGAATCACCGTGTATCTTTGCTGATGGTTAAAAGACTATACGATTTTTTATCGTCTAGGGCTTTAGGTAAATTATTATTGACTAGAAACAGTCATCTAAAATTAATTTTTGTGAAAGCCAAATGAGCAAAGTCGCCCCGCTTCAACAAAAACAGTAACAAGCATGCAGAGTGCAGACTGGTTGACTGGGAGCATTAAATAAGTTCAACAACAAGTTCAATCATTCGTTTCTCTAGCCTAAAAGTAAAACATGAAACGAAACCGTGAATAAATGAAACGGAAAAAAGATACCTAGGAGCAGGTGGTCTTTTTTTTTCTTTTTTTGTTTCAGTGCCCAAAAAAGCCTAAAACATGATTATACTTGATTGAAACAAATTTTACAACGCAGCACTTTAACAGTATAGAAATAATGTGAAAAGAAATTATGATATACAATTTTCACAGTTACCTGAGAGATCTGAGAGGTTTGTTTTTCCTCTAGTTCTTCTGTTCACCAGTACAATTATTGTTATAACAAACAAGCCAAAATTACACCATGCTGATTCGCAGACGAATCAGGGAATCAAAAGGATGGAGCAACTAACAATGATTAGGAAAGCGTGGAAACTTCTTGCTTTTTGATTGGTTGCTCGCTTCATTCACGCTGTTTAATGTTTGTTGATGAAACAGGGGTAAATTTTTCATTTGTGTTGGCGTCACTAAGCAGCCTCCAAGAGAACAAGGCTGCCCTGAATTTTTTTATCTCGCAGGTGATAATTTTAATTTAATCAGGTGAACCAATAAAGGTTTTGCAAGGTGAAAGATGACGCTTCTTGTATTTTCTCCTTTTTTCTTTGGATGCTGTCTTAATAATCCCGGACTTACTGTACTAAGCTCCGGTTTTGGACAAGCACTGCCCGTCACGGTTAAGAAACTCAGCCATGTTGAATCACTAATAAGGTTTGCAGAATGCGTATGGACAGTCATATAACTGATGGGTCATATGTATTTCGATGACACACTGGGTCACGTTTTACTACAGATATTCTCTAACCAGGCTATTTCAAGCACAAGCTAGGCACTACGCGTTTTAAATGATCGTCGCGAGTATTCTTGGTTTGCAACCACGTAACAAGGCGGCAATATTGGGGGTAGTAACAAGAGAATTTTTCCGCCAAGAATTTACATGAAAATAGAGTTCAGTTCCCAGAGGGGAGAAATGCTTCTGTTCTTGACCATCAATAAGGCTGTTGTGACGTCACATACTGGTTGTCTTGCAGTATTGTTTTGGTCGGGTAGGGTGAGGATGTGCGGAGTGCCCCCCCCCCCCCACCCTTTCAGAACAAACACCAAATCCAAATCCAACGGATATCCAGTGACGAAATTCATTTTTGGATTTTGCGTTCGACTTGGAAATTCAAATAGTCAAACGGATTTCTCCAACAACTTCCCCTTTGTGTACAGATCTTACTTTTTCGTCTTTTTCGATGTACAACAGAGAGGAGAGGTCGTTACGGCACGTTGCCATGGTAGCAAATTTCTGGATGACAACAAGCCGAAAATTCACTTAAATGTTTAAAACTTCATTAATTTTATTCAATCTCACTTAATTTGTCAAATGTTCGCGAAATATCTGGGTTGAATCCCAAAGGACGGTGTCTAAGTTTACAAAAAAGACAAGAACATTTTTTGTGTTGTGTTCACCTACTCCATAAATCGGGCGCATGAATTTAGGTTTCAGGTCGCAGTCGTGCAACGAAAGGCAACGAAGTGTGCATAAAGCGCAAAGTTGTCGTTTTGCCAATCTAAACCTATTGCTTCTTTGCCATATTTCGTTGCAGTCGCCATCGTCGTTGCATTTAAAGGAGCTGTGTCACGAAATTCAGCCAAATTAGGAAATTACCAAATGCCCGTTAAATTAAGAGAAACATAAAAATAACCGCTTAAAACTTTAAAGGAAGGTTAAAATAACATAACAGAAACAACAGATGCCACGGATGGGCAAAACTGAAGAAGATTGAAACGGATTGAAATTATGGTTTTTGAAAACTGTTCAGCCTAACAGTTTTTCAAAGTTAATCCCTGCTGCTGGCAACTTCAAAAATAATGTTCAGGAGACATATGTGTTTGTCTCGGATCTCTGATTTTGTCATTTACCTGTAATTTCTTTGCTTACTTTAAGTTCCATAGCGATTGAGGGCGAGTAATTGGCAAAATTAAACAAAATGAACTGGACGGCCGTGACACAGCCCCTTTAAGCTCCCTTTTGTTGTCATCCAAAAATTTTGATACCATGATAATGTTACGTCACACTTTTCCTCTTTATTACTATGGAACTTGCTGTTGTTATAGCAACGTCAGCTAACTCAAGATTGGTTAACATAATCTGAATGCTGAGCAAGACATTCTGGAAAAAAAAAACAATTGATCTACCAAAAACGAGGATAAATTTCAAACGGCAATGACAGGAACATTCCTTTATATTCGATGACAGTGTCTTTCTTGAACTTAGTTTCTTCATGAAGAAATTTGCTGTCACTAGCGGTCCGGCCTCCTCCCTGATAATCGTACATAAGAAGGTCTCAATAGTCACATTGAGCGGAGGTTTTTTTTTTGTCTTTGCTTCTGTTCTTGAAGAAAAAAGTTTACTGAGGGAGTGAAAGCTCTGTGTGTCATAATGCAGTCATTGTCAGCTGTGTGAAAATTATTTTTCACAAATTACTTTTCAAGGAATGACACTATATTCATATGTATAACAGCGGGCCTTCAAGACTACTACACATACAGACAAGGTAAATTTTCAGTTAAGTCGCTGGAGAAGAGCAATTATATCATGGGACAGCTATCAAATAAAAGACGTCAGTTAAAGTATAATTTTAAAAAGCTGCAAAATTAAGCGATTTTTTTTAACAAGAGTGATGAGTCGGAGAAAAAATTTGAACAAAAGAAAATTATGTTTACCTACAAGTATCATTTGACAAATATCGCTTAACTTTAATGAAATTTAGTCACCAAGATTGACATAATCGTTATAATGGTCTTATAACGTTTTGTGGTAATATAAGGGAATTCTCCTAAGACCCACGCTCTATAGCGCACAGAGATGTCCCTGTTCCTTCTTTTCGATAACTTTTGTTTTCTAAGTGATGCAGAAAGAATTGAGTACCAAAATTAAAAAGTTGAATAAAGAACGTTATAATAATTGTCATGATGGAAGTCGTGGATTAACGAACTGAATCAAGAAATTCTGCACACACACAAGAACCCACATGCTCAGCAGAGCAACTTTTTTATTTTCGGTTCCCTGCATCTGGCCGATCGTAACCTAGGGCTGCCTGTGTGCCAGTAAACCAACTTTTACCGTTTTGATTAAACACAGCTGGTGGTTATATTTACATAGTACATTTATTGCGAAGTCGCCTCTCGAAGCTTGTTATTTAGTACCGCAACATGTGGCTCATATTTTTCACGAGCTCTACAGTGCAGAAGTTTTACTTGTCTGCTTAAACTTTCTCAAATTTTTAAATGGTTACTGAAAAAGCGAACATTAAAGTGGCAGGACCTTTTTTCTGCCTCTTAACAGTTTCTTGGAGGTTTTTGTCATTGTCTCTTTCATTTAGCATCGAAAATATTGAAGATTTGAGACTGCAAATTCGATTTGTTGCTCGAAAATTAAAACTATGACATGACCCGCATTCATTGAAAGTAAATGAAAGGAATGGACTGCTGTTGGAAGCAGCTGGTTTTTCATAACAAGAGTATCTTGTTTTATTGCACTTCAACATGTTCAGTTTTAGTTACTGAAAAACAAAAACCTGCTCAAGAATCTTAATCAACCGACCTGGCAGGCATTGGCACTAGAACAGGCACCAGCGTGAGGAAGGCAAAAACGTGATATTCACATCTAGAAGTCCAGATCTCGAAAACGGAAAAGAGAAATTTGATGTCAAGAGATGTCACTTTTGCCTTCCTATCGCTGCTCAGTGTTAAGCAGGATTTTAGTCATATCACTGTTATACTACATAGCAGACGAACGAACACATTGAATGCGTTAAAAGAAAAGCCTTAGAAGACAACGTTTCACTATTACCTGAGAAAAAGACGATAGTTAATCAACCTCATGTGCTTTGCTTGTTTGCTGATTTACCTCTCTCATGTCCGTGCTTTGAACATTATTAACCTCAAACTATTGAGGGCAGAATTACTAAATGCAGATTAGGAAATTAAGAATACATTCAGTTCTTTAATAACGAAGGCTTTTTTGGTACAAGGGTATAATTATCAATTGACAATGATTGGCCAAGCGTTACAAATGTAACAATTCTCGGTTATGATTGGCGGTTTGCTTCATTTAGGCTGCTTGAAAGATGGCTTGAAAAAAGTGGCAAAAAAGTGCCTTAGTGATCCTGTAACAAGTTTTTCTTTACAGAAAAGATGAAAAGCAAACGATACAAAAGTAGGTGTGAGAAGTGGCAAATTCAAGAAAATCCTGTAGCGGGAGATGTCAAAGAACTTCAAGAGCGTAGTAGATGCAATCCAATCTTGCGTTCAATGATCTTAACGGACCATATTAGCTCGTTTTTTGGCATTTCATACCACTTGATGTGACTATTGTAACGACTATTGTTTTTTTCAAATTTTACCCTGTTTAGGTGTGTTTGAATGTATAATATATGAAAGGACAGAGAAAATTACTCTAAGGCCGGGTTGCTCAGCAAACAACTATAAATTGGCCAATTGAGCAAAACATAATTTTTGTGAGAGGTAAAATAACAGACAGCAGTGAGCAATGATAGCTGACAAATTTTCAAATGTCCTAACGAGTAATTCTACGTCACCTTTACTTAAGAGTTATTTCTCTGGTTCAAGACTCAGTAAACGAGTAATGCTATAGTATCTCGAATTTATAATTATTTTTATAACTCAAGTCTCAGTAAAACGTGGGGCCACCAAGAGAAAGTTGTTAATATTAAGTCCATTACAAAATATCTATTGTCTACAGCCTGTGTGAAACTATATTTCATATTATAGACCTTACTCGCTTGTTAAGTGCCCTGGACGAGCATTGAAGCGTAACAGGGAATAGCATGTTTTGCATCACCTACACAGGCAACAAAACATTCAAACAAAAAGAACCTGACGGTCTACAGTCCTGTCACTGCACTTGCTCCGTTTGGCTCCGTCCCAGTGTTGTTCCCAGTCCCCATGTACTCCAGCGGTACCTCCTCCGTCGTGCGATGTACCTTTGCTGCATAGGATCGTGAAACGCAGCATATCATTTCCTTCATCTTTCTCCTGAATCTTTGGTTTATTAAAGCGTACACAAAAGGATTAACGGCAGAGTTGAAAGTAATTATTAAATGCACAATAGGAATTGTTAAAGGGTTCAGCTTTAAAGAGCCGGCATCGTCTATGCTGTGTACTATTCCGTCTGCTCCCCAAGAAGCTGCAAACATGGCGCTGACTGTAACAACCATCAAGGACACACGCTTTCTCACTTTCAATACACCCTGTGTACAAAATGATTCATTAGACCGCAGGTAGCACAAGCTTACAATCTTTGAGATTTGAGAAATACTTTAAAACTTTTTTCGTATTGTAATCCTTGTCTTTGCTAAGGTATGTGAAAGGGGTACCATTTGTCAATAGAAGGTATACGAAAGGGGTATATACGGGATCGGACCTCGGGGCGGAGCCTTACCGTATAAACATTTGTTGAGGACCCCCCCCGGGGGGGGGTTCACACTATATACTTATCTAATAAGGATTGTAGTCGTACCTGCTGATGACGTGTGAATTCACCGTCACTGCTCTTGAACCACAAGGCGTACACTATTCTGGAGTAGAGTAACACCAGAACCACAATGGCTAAAAATTTCAAAGCACGCCACGTCATACCAGTTATCATTTTGCTTTCTTTGGACAAAACGGAAATGCAGGAGATGGAACTAACTTCCTTATCAAAACTTCGCGGCAGGGAAGGGCCTCTGTATATAACTGCGAGGATCCAAATACCAGGAATAATCACCTGAAAATACCGATTAAGCACGTTATCGTCTAAGAGCACAAGTGCTCGTTCAAAATACGAACGTGCATTAAATCTACGCAATTATAATAATAATATCTAGTATTAAAAAAAAATTAAATATATAATCTATAATCTAGGAAAACTGTGTTTCGATTTTTCTGTAGTAGAGTGCTCGATACGTTAAAGTAGAGCGTGATATAAAATTACGGCTGAATTGATCTTAACTTAGACTTAAAATAATTAGAATATAATGATTAGCTCGACAGTATTGCACAGTTATCTATTTGAACGGTTTATACGCTATCGTAAAACATTTGTCACTGGGAAGTTGTGTACGACTTTGCCACTGCTTGCTGCCAGTCTTCATCAGGCCAAGGAAACAATTATTGGAATAGACAAGTGGGAACGTTATGCGGCACTATACAGAACAGCTCTTGAGTTAATAAAAAGCGCAATACCGTGATCTCAAAGATACGACGAAACCGGGCATGAAACTATTGTTTTTATATCAAAGAAAATTTAAACGGAATGCAAGGCTAACCGGATGACAAAAATGGATAATTTTGTTGCCCAAAATTTCTTTTAGACAAAACTAACCTTCATCAAAGTACGTAATAAGCTTGTAACCTTTTATTTTATCGTCAGTTTAAGACTTGTTGAAGCTCGTGAAGAAGGTTAACCGAAATATTGGGCGATAAAATTGCCCAGTTCCGAGCTGTCCCTTGAACTGCCTTACATTTCGTGTAAGGCATTTTCAATATTGCTGATCCTATCCAGCTAAACGGTGGCCCCAACGACTTTTTTCTGTAAGGTAACTGTTCGAAGCAAATATTGCCTAGAAATTTCTAAATTTTGAGAGAGGCCAAAAATTTCTGGATAACCGCTTTCTTCGTCTAAGATCACAATACAGAGTTTTTCTACTAGGTTACCTACTTTTCGCAGGATGTGTTTATCACATTTTATTAGCAAGATATTGCGATCTTTGTTTAAAAAAAGTCTCCAGAAAATTTTGATGTAAAGACAAAACGTCCCCTAGATTTTTCTAGGGAAAGATCGGCTATTCCATGTCCTCGTACTTTCGACAGGACCTGTCAGGGTAACTAACAGTGACGCAGTGACGGACGAAACGAAAAAGCCCGCACTAATAAAGCTTTCGAGACGACCAAAGTCATCCTATGGCTCTGTTTATATGAAGTGAGCCAGCTCGGCAGTAACCGGGCTGGTCTGCTTTACTGTGCTGGCTCGGCTCATGCCTTGTTTTCTTCTCTTAAAATTGTCGTTGTTTTATATGAGAGGGCGGGCTTGGCGAGTCGCTGAGATCTCGGCTCAAGCAATCGGGATCTCAGCAAGCCGGTCCAGCCCGCCTTCTTGTTTTCATCCACCAATTGACGTGAAACACTTCCCCTAACACGAATCCACATAATTAAATGTGAACTTTCAGTTTGCCTACTTGCTCGGCAGCTGCTAAGAGCAGTGTATCGATATGGGGTGGTAGCTTTGACGGTTGACGGTTATTTAGCAGATTTTTAGTCACAGAGTTAAAGAAATGTTAACTTCCGTTTCAATAAATATTAACTGTTATGTTTTGGAGGTTGCCTTGGCCTTTCACACATAAAAGTTTGAAATATTTTCAGGTTTAAGCAAGTTGTAAGGTCTTGTAATTAATGTCTAGACAAAGTGTTTTGGAGAACATGCAACCTGGTTTTTCCAGTTAAGAGATTCTTAGAGAGAGCCAGAGGTCTGTAAAGATCAGCTGAAATAGTGAGATTTGAAATACCTTGAAGCGTTTCGACGGTTAATAAGGCTATGAATTGTTGTCGGTTGAGGGTAAAAATAAACTTTTTTTTTACGGTTGACTGTTAACCCCATTGACCCCTATTTACACTTAAACTGCGGTGGCGTTACTAATGTTAAATTAGATACATGTACTTGTCTGATTGTAAATTAACAAACCTTCAATCTGCTAAACGTTAGTTTTCCTCTGTTTCCATAGGGATGTATCACAGCCAAATATCGTTCAACGGCAATAACAAGCAGAGTAATCATTGAGGCATGTCCGCCAATCCACGCTAAGTTCCCTCCGGTAATAATTGTACACAAAACTGTCCCAGTAATTCCTTCTGGATGGCCAACATTATGGCTTAAGATAATCGTCGGTATAATGAATGTGGCGTAACAAATATCAGCTGCTGCCAGGTTCACAAGTAGATAGTTGATGGGTGTCCTGTGGGAAACGGTGTTCAGTATACAATTTTATATTTATAAAATAACTAAGATAGTACGCGCGCTCTGATTGGCCGAAAGGAGTGTTTGTATGAGGGTATGTAAACATGGTTGTGACGTCAAGATGTTCTTTTCGTGCGCTAATCACGCAAGCACGAATTTGAAAAGTTTTTGAGTTCAAAACTCTGACAAGTTTACTTTATTTACCCATTCCTTCGTCCGCTGAGACTTGGAAAGTTCTGACAAACAAGCTTGGTAAATTCTTTTTTTCGCTTAAGCTGACATTTTAAGCGAGAAAAATCCGTATTTTGGAAAGCATCTGTTTGCAAAACAAGAACTGATTACGCGTGCAAGACTTCGTGTACAAGACTTTGCGACTGGTAAGAATTTCTCTTTTAATCAGTGCTTTAACAAAGAGTTTTACGTTTTTTACTCGGGAAAGTTATTTTATAAAAGCAAAAGAAAACTTTTTTCCTGTGTTTGAATAACCTGATATAAACACTCGAGGAGTAGGGAGAATTCTCGACAGTTATGCAAACCCGAGACGAAGTCGAGGGTTTACATAACTGTCCCGATTTCTTCCAGCCCCTCGAGTCTTTATATCAGGCTGTGCAAACACGGAAAACGTTTTCTATTGTTTAATTAAGCAATAGACCACACTATCTATGGGTTTACCGGCGTGATAATTCACTTGGGATGTTGGAAGAACACATTCCCCATGGGATATCACGCCGTTAAACCCATAGGAAGTGTGGTCTATTGCTTTTAAAAAATTGTTATTTATTTATATTTGTTTATTGTTATTTATGGTATATATAGATTAGATTCAGTAGCACTACTCTAAGTACCTCATTTCTTGATTCCTCATCAGCACAGCACAAACAAAACAGTTTCCAACAAGGCAGGTGATAATAAATATAAAATTGACGGTGGTTATAATAACTTCAGATGAATCAGGCATGCCGGACTGAAGAGTATTAGAGGTTATTCTTGTAATCTGAAAAAAAAAAAATAACAACCCGGAAGCACTACCCAGATCTAGGTAGTGACGTTTGATCAGTATGGAATTTCTGCGCTCTTATTTCGCGGGAAAACTAGTGGTGACGAAGCGAAATGTAGACCGCTTGCAAAAAGAGCCGGTGTTTTTGTATTCCGCCCACCATTTTCTCAACTAATCTAATAACGTCAACAGTCAAAACGTGACCAATCGCGAGTAGGGGGGCATCTCAGCATGGTCCGAACTTAATTACTTTGTTTGCAGGAAATTGTCTAGTCGTGACGCTTTTTTCAAATGATAACATAATCGAGCGAAATAAAACATCTTTACTGTTCTTGCTCCGCAGGAAACACGGCAAACATTAACATAGACTACGAGCGGTCTCTCTTTTCTTACTGCTCGCAGTCTACGGCAAACAGTGATCAGTTTCGTGTGAATACACAAAATCTTTGTTCTTACCTCATCAAACACAATGATCACAAAGAACAGACCAGTCGCCAGCCTGAGACCCGAATAATGAAAGGAGAATTATAAACAATTGTCAAAAAGTTCAACGAATAGTTTTTACCAAAGCTTTAGCTCCCTGTTTATAATATAAGCCATTAATACAAGCCCATAAGCAACTTCTTACGGCTCAGCCAATCAGGAATTTGCGGACGCCAGAGTCCGCAGAAATGAACAAAAGGGGGTTCTTATAGCAGGCGTCCCCTACCCTCTCTCCCCAATCCCTCTCCCTTTTTCCCTTCCTCCCTATCCCCTCTCAACGCCTGCTATGTAGGCCAGCTGGCTAGTTTCAAGGCGTCATCATAGGCGGCCAGACTAATTAAGAGGATTAATTTTTTATGTTTAAAATGTTATAAACTTGTTTAATATACCACGTACACCGTTTCGGTAGCGATAGCAATATGTTAAAACGTTGCAATTGACCTTTTTGGGGGGAGTATTAAAAAGGAACTTTTAAGTGGGGAAACAAATTAAAAGCATAATGTACAAAGGCCTACTGTAGCAGCTGCTCAGTGTTAAAAGTGTCTCCTCATTGTTGGTCGCAGAAAACAATATACACAACATTGTTTATCATTATTTCCAATGTATTAAGGTTAGGGTAGCAAACTAAGTAAAAATAATTTGCTTTTAGGGCTAGGAAAGGTGCTACGGCTAAATGTTTGACACTCAGAGTTAATGAATTATTGAAAAAATATAATCCAAGTTCCATCAACTTGAATATCTTTATTCAGGCAGTTCAAGTCAAACATAAAGAAAGTTTATGAAGTTAACTTCTCGTCTGTTTTCATGCAATGAATATTTCTGTCTAGTCTAGGTTTTAATGTCAGCCCCGAGTGACGTCGCCTTTCGGCGAGTGTAGTTCATCTTAAATTCAAACAAAGTGCTCTTTAATAGTGTATCAACAATAAGCATAAACACCAGCAAAAATGAATGAAAAAAGGCTATTTTGAATAACTTGAGTTTTTCTTTACCTTTGAATTTAAAGGTCAGGATTCTCTTGTATTTCCAGATCCTATACGGACTAGCCCGAATAAAGAATCGATACAAATGCACTATCAATAAGCTCGCTCGGCTAGGGAGTGGGTATTTTTTGTTAGCCCGAGCTAGAAAGCGAGTCAATCAGATTGCAAGTTCGTAGAGTGTGTAGTAATATTTTTCGTTGTACTCCTAGCATAATTTTTTGCGAATCCGTACATTTTCGTAGGAATGTCGTTTGTAAACTGATTGATTTGTCCCAAAAAAACTCGTTTCAGTGTACTGTTTTATAAATCAAATAGGCTGTTGCAACCCCCGCTCTCGCAAGAAGACCGAAACCTTTACAGATCAATTTTAATTAAGTACGCGCGAGAGAGTTTTCCTGTGCTTACCGATTACAATTTCTGCCACTTTTGTGAATTTGAAGACTGTGTTTAACATCATTTTCAACTTTTTGGAGTTTACAGATCTTGCCGACTTCATGAAAACCACACCAGCTGGCAAGTCTAGGCCAGCCAGCTTAACTTGACTTAAATAAAGGGGATTATGGCCAGAATTGTAAAGAAATTCAGCTCTTACCCTCTCTTCTACTCTTTGTGACTCCTAATTAGTGAAGAAATATTCAAGTCTATCAAAACAGCACTCTTAACTTGGTCATCTCTGGCTGTTTTAAGGTCCTATATGACCAAGGTAGCTTGCGACTTAGCCCTAAGCAGAGACCTCAGAGCCACATCCCCCCTGACTTGACACAGACTCGCAGCCGAGCACATCCTCTTTGGCATTAACCAATCAGTTTGAAACAGGTAAAGAATTTGGAGTGACAAACTTAACATAACATAACATAATTTATATAGCGCCAACTCCACTAATTGACCAAAGCTCTTTACAATTCATAATATTAACATAATTAAAAAGATCCCACTGGTAATAAAATATGAATAAATTAAAAACCTATTAGCAGTCTTATTTATAAAAATATCACAATAAATCCTATTCTAAATTATCAAAAAGTTAAACATTATATGCTTTTTTAAAAAGATCGGTCTTTAAGTGTTTCTTGAATAAATTAATTGTAACTAAACTTCTAAGATCTAATGGCAGCTCATTCCAGAGTTTAGGTGCAGCAACGGAAAAGGCCCTGTCTCCGTATGTTAAACCAGACACATGGTAACTGAATATTCTCCAAAGAAACTCACTGAGAATAAAACACTTTTGAAGTACCCTCCCCCCGTCCCCATCTCCTCGCTAGGGATTGGCTAGCTCAGGGCCTGGGCTTGACTATGAGATCAGCCAAGACAACAAGCTCCCTGTGAAAATTCTCACCGCAGTCACCAGAAACCAAGTTTCGAATTCTGTGCGAATAGATGGTTTTCACAGTGACGTCATCAATTTGTAAAGTCAAAATAGCGAGGTTTTACGAATTCTTATTTACACTAGGTTGGAGATAAACAAAAAATAAATGTTTCATTTCAAAAATACAGCAATTTGAACTTCCGAGTTTTCACAGTGCGTGACACCAAAATAGGAATTCTGTCTCGTTGAAAAAAAGTCTCGCCTCTTGATTCATTTCAAGTATCAGAAGGTATGTTTATGCGCACGTATGCTAGTTCTCGAGTGAAAAGAAAGAGCTTTATAGAAAAAGTGAACTCCAGATGTTTTGTTGATTTCCGGCTTCCATATTGGTGCACCAAAACGGTACGCCAGCATATGCATGGCGTCTCGATACTAAGCTCTACAAAGGTGCGTGAAATGTTTCGGCAACTGTGGGCCACAAAGACCTGACACTTGGACAATTTGTTTATATATTAGTCTTTATAACATTTCGTTTTCTTGTCTTCTTCCACGGGACGGTTTCCAATTTATTTTTTTGTTGCGTGATAGTGAAAACGATCTATTTTCCGGAGCTGTTAGAAATTTTAATTCGAGCATGTTTTCAAAAATTCGGAGACATATGAGCTTATCCGAATACACCTGCGTAGTTGCTGTGAAATAAACGGCGAGACTATAATTACCTTCGCCACGGGGACAACACAGGAGCAATATACCGTAAAATTCCGAAAATAAGCCCCGGGGCTAATATTTTTCAAAGGCCCTTTTTGAGGGGCTTATCTACGGAGGGAAATTTGCGTTTCAAAATCGATTGGGCTGGGCTTATATTTGGAAGTAAATTGACCGTTTTTGCTCCCAGTTTTACGTTGTATTTGAGGGCAATTTTTCAAGTACAAGCCCCGGGGGGCCTATATTTGGAGGGGCGATTTAACGGAGGGTTTCTTGCATTACCGGTTTGGGGGGCTTCTATTTGGAGGGGCTTATACATGGAGGGGCTTATTTTCGGAATTTTACGGTAGTTCAAAACCACTTAAACCACAGGGCCCCACCTAATGTGTGTGTGTAACCGATTGTTATTTTATAGTTTACTGTTCCTAATAATAGAAGGAGAAGTTGTCCTTCTATTGTTACGAACAGTAAACGGTGAACTCAAAATCCTTCAAAATCGCTCAAAAAACCGCTTTTGAGGCAAAAGGACGACGATATACCACAGGTAAGGTAATTCAACGTTTATTTAACATTGATTTATATACATACTTGACGATATATCGTTATAGGTGAAGCAAACGGTTAATCCAGTACATTTACTATAAAATAACAATCGGTTACACACACACATTGTGTGGGCTCCCTGTGCTTAAACATAGCATAGTTAAACGTAGTATTTAAACGGTAGATATAGGTATATTTTTATCCCCTAAAAATTTTTCATCTGTTCGGATTTCCTGGCTGAAAGTCTAGCCATCCGAAAATTTCAGCGAGAAAAAAGGCTCCCAACAATTCTAGGTGACCTTTTTAGGGTAAAAATCCGTTAAAAATGGGCAATTATACCATTTTTTAGATGTTCAAAAATCCTAGGAGAGGCAGGCAAGCAAGAAATTTTACAACAAATGTTGCGGAAATTCTAGATCTCAAATCGTCTTCCGAACAGATGTTTTCCGAGAATTGACGTTGTGTGCCCCTGACAACGTCAATCCAAAACAGTGAAAAAGTCTGTGGACTAAGAGAGGAGCTTCTTCGACATCACTGCTAAAAACCTCCTCGAGACTACGGCATATGAAACTCGTGAATGGCCTCGAGAATTTGAGCCACCTTAGTCTAACCAAAGTCTAAACAAAGTCTACATTGCAAAAGGCTTTACGCAAGGAATTTGGTGAGCACTGAGAAACGTATCACAGTGGCGCCTTATTCTCGGCTATATTATCTAGTCTTGTTTTAATTAAATTTCGCGGGCACTGCGGAACACAAGAGCACAGGGACTTATTCTTCTTTGTAAAATGACGTCATCAATGAAATCATAAATGTGTGCCAGAAGTACTCATTGCATATACTCTTTCGTACTAGTTAATTTCGTGTTTGTTGCCACTTTTGTCATCAAAATATAAAAAGAATCGTAAAAGTCAGACAAACTTTTCAAATCAGTCACACTGACGTCAATTGTGCGCTGTACTATTTATCAGTATGTTGGTTGGTTGACTGTTTCGAATAAGTTCACCAGGTGATCGGTCAGATGATTAAGTCGTTGCCATAGTCTTGGCTAAATAATGGCTGAAATGTTTTTGATTGACAAGAAAATTACAGTAGAATAAGCCCTTAACAGGAATTATTTCAAAATTTGATAAAGCGTTATTACAACAGTTCACGACAGCTAGCCTTAGTACAAATTACAACAATTTGTTATTACATGTAACGACAGCTTGGTTATTACAATTCTCGACAACTGTTATTACAGTTAACGACGGGTATTACAATTTACGACGACTGTTATTACAATTTACGACATGCATTACAACTCACGACATTATTACAATTCACGACAGATACCCTCCTATGATCTGTTCGCCTCTGGTCGCAAAGCAGTATTTCCCGCGCCAACGGCGACCGGCCGGCGTTCACAGATTGAGAACTACGTGATCGTCTCTTTGAGAAGGGTCGTGACTAGAATGGATACTCCAAAATCAGGTATCCGCTCGGAGACTGGAATTGAATAAAATTATTTTTCGGCAAATCACTCCGACTCTTCACGACCTTGTTGTGTTCAAAGAGATAAGTATACAAAGACTGAAAAAGGCCAAGATGCGAATGGTTACTGCAAAATATGGATCAAAGCCTACATGGAGGTTAGTTGTTTTTCACGTTCTTTTTGTAAGAATTTAGTGCAAGGAGCAAACAATGTCTGTTTAATTACAGTACCGCGACTGCCTTGTAAAGCTTATTCATAGCAAAGTATCTGTTTGGATAGCTCAGAATAAGGTGGATACTTCAGAATAAGAATGGCCGAAATATGGAAATTTTTGCCATCTGGATTATTATCACTGAACTTCCCAATATAAACATGATTGTTACGTTTACAAAGAGGGTACAAATACAGTTAAGGTCAGTTAACCATCTTGTAATTAAACTTAACTAAGAAGTATTTACAAAATTATCTAAAAGCTGGCTCCTTAAGGAACGTTTAAAAATTTCAACAGATGGGCTTAACTTAAGAAAAGATTCCAAATTGTTCCAAAGTTTAACAGTCCTGTAATACAAGGTTCTCCGTCCGGAGGCAGTTCTGAAAAGAGGGATGTTTAGCTTTTGGCTACTCCGAGTGGTTCGTTTGCTAACTTGCTCACGGGTAATAAATTGGGATGTAAGATAATGTGAGTAATGCTATAGTATCTCGAATTAAGAATTGTTTTTATAACTCAAGTCTCAGTAAAACGTGGGGCCACCAAGAGAAAATTGTTAATTAGTTCATTGCAAAATACCTATTGTCCGCAGCTTATGGGAAAATATATTTCATAATATAGAGCTTACTCGCTTATTAAGTGCCCTGTACGAGCATCAATGCATAACAGGAGATAGCATCTTTTGTATCACCTACTCGGGCAACAAAACATACAAACAAAACGATCCTGACAGTCTACAGTTCTGTCACTGCCCTTGCTCCATTTAGCTCCGTCCCAGTGTTGTTCCCAGTCCCCATGTACTCCAGCGGTACCTCCTCCGGCGTGCGATGTACCTTTGCTGCATAGGAACGTGAAACGCAGCATATCATTTCCTTCATCTTTCTTCTGAATCTTTGGTTTATTAAAGCGTACACAAAAGGATTGACGGCAGAGTTGAAAGTAACTGTTAAATGCACAATAGGAATTGTTAAAGGGTTCAGCTTCAAAGAGACGGCATCGTCTATGCTGTGTACTATTCCGTCTGCTCCCCAAGAAGCTGCAAACATGGCGCTGACTGTAACAACCATCAAGGACACACGCCTTCTCACTTTCAATACACCCTGTGTACAAAATGATTCATTAGACCGCAGGTAGCACAAGCTTACAATATACATGTATATATAATCTCTCTATTCTGTTCTATGAGGTAGGAGAAATACTTTAAAACTTTTTTCGTCTTGTAATCCATTTCTTTGCTAAGCTACCTTCACTTATGAGGGCAAGCCATTTACGAATCATAAAAGAGGCTGAAGAGAAGTCTTTTATTGATATTGAATGTTTGTCTTACTGGATAACCTTTATAAAAAGACGGTTAACAACAACAACAAAAATCTAATCACAAAGAATAGATCACACTCAGTTTGCTCAGCCCTGCCCTGTTACTCTTCAGTTTGTTGACCGTGGGTTTGTTAATCGCGCGGTATTCCCTGGTTCAAATCCCGGCCGGGGACCACTATCAAGGATCTTTAAACCACTGGTGAGAAGGTCGCGGGGGACTGGCCTTCATTGAATAGATTTATGAAGCAATTTTTTTGCTTGATGAATCTTAAAGAGTCGGTTATTTACATCTGTAAACGAAGGCTAACTTAGACCGCGGTTTAGGAAATAAGCTTTGGACTTCAAGATCTCTTTATTAGTGGGCTTTTTCAAGAAAACAAATGCTTTTCTAGTCTACGCCATGTCCTTTCATGAAACTGTTCACGATAAATGGTGTTTGCACAAAGGCGTTTGGCAAACTGAGAATGGCTTAAAACGCAGTTTGTTAAACACTGGCTAAACTCCGTTTAAATAACTGGCCCAAAAGGTTTGTATCTTGGCTGTTCCGTAGGCGACTGAGTTTGAATTTTGTAGACATAAAAAAAGATAAAGGTTTGCTTTGCAATATCATGGTGATCATTGAGTTGAGGAGCATTGTTTATACGAACTAAATTCGTCAAAATTCAAACAGTGGTAACTGCCACCAAACTGCAGAGTGAACATAAAAATCAACGTTCAAAACGTCAAAATAAGGTATGAATAACACAGCACGTTTGATAGCGGTAAGCAGACTAAACTATGAAAATTAACCAAACAAAAAGTGAATGCGGTAAGTCAATTTATATGCATGGCTAAGTCATTCTCGTTTTGACATTGGTGATTTTTTAGGTCCGTAACTTACTTTGCGGACCAAATTTGCCAGGTCTGTCATTTTTCTTTTATTCGGCTCTTGCAAAAACGTCTCGACGGAACAACGATAAAAATGTATAGTTTGGCTGAAGACACTTTAAATTTATGAGCTCTTGATTGTAAAAGGAGTCATGGAGGGACAAACTTTTACTGAAGACCTGGTGAAGAAGACTGGAACGAATTGCCATTGTAATCTTTGAACACTTGTTAGCCTAACAGATTTTCAAAGTTCATTTTTGTTGTTTAAAACGTTCAATAGGGTTTGATATTATGCTTGGAGAGCATATTTGCTTGAGAGGAAGCTGTGATTTTGTCCGATTCATAAGTGAATTCCTCAAGTTCCATTTCGAATAAGGACGCGTCCTTGGCATTGCAAATAAAATGAATTAGACAACTGTTGCACATGCATTATAAGGCATTTTTATATTTACCATTGACATCACTACAAGACATAACTAGGTGATTTTATCAACAAATGATGAATCGAGATGAATTTCCCCATGAGCTGTGGTTTTCCCCCGGAGGGGGGG
>BOPM01000142.1:654005-666246 GCA_022179025.1 Porites australiensis
ATTTCCTTCATCTTTCTTCTGAATCTTTGGTTTATTAAAGCGTACACAAAAGGATTGACGGCAGAGTTGAAAGTAACTGTTAAATGCACAATAGGAATTGTTAAAGGGTTCAGCTTCAAAGAGACGGCATCGTCTATGCTGTGTGCTATTCCATCTGCTCCCCAAGAAGCTGCAAACATGGCGCTGACTGTAACAACCATCAAGGACACACGCCTTCTCACTTTCAATACACCCTGTGTACAAAATGATTCATTAGACCGCAGGTAGCACAAGCTTACAATATACATGTATATATAATCTCTCTATTCTGTTCTATGAGGTAGGAGAAATACTTTAAAACTTTTTTCGTCTTGTAATCCATTTCTTTGCTAAGCTACCTTCACTTATGACGGCAAGCCGTTTACGAATCATAAAAGACGCTAAAGAGAAATCTTTCATTGTTACTGAATGTTTGTCTTACTGGATAACCTTTACAAAAAGACGGTTAACAACAACAAAAATCCAATCAGAAAGAATAGATCACACTCGGTTTGCTCAGCCCTGCCCTGTTACTCTTCAGTTTGTTGACCGTGGGTTTGTTAAGGGCGCGGTATTACCTAGTTCAAATCCCGGCCGGGGACCACTAACAAGGATCTTTAAACTACTGGTGAGAAGGTCGCGGGGGACTGGCCTTCATTGAATAGATTTATGAAGAAATTTTTTTGCTTGATGAATCTTAAAGAGTCGGTTATTTACATCTGTTAACGAAGGCTAACTTAGACCGCGGTTTAGGAATTAAACTTTGGACTCAAGATCTCTTTATTAGTGGGCTATTTCAAGAAAACAAATGCTTTTCTAGTCTACGCCATGTCCTTTCATCAAACTGTTCACAATAAATGGTGTTTACACAAAGGCGTTTGGCAAACTGAGAATGGCTTAAAACGCGGTTTTGTTAAACACTGGCTAAACTCCGTTTAAATAACTGGCCCAAAAGGTTTGTATCTCGGTTGTTCCGTAGGCGACTGAGTTTGAATTTTGCAGACATAAAAAATGATAAAGGTTTGCTTTGCAATATCATGGTGATCATTGAGTTGAGGAGCATTGTTTATACGAACTAAATTCATCAAAATTGAAACAGTGGTAACTGCCACCAAACTGCAGAGTGAACATAAAAATCAACGCTCAAAACGTCAAAATAAGGTATGAATAACACAGTAAATAATACAAAGGGAGGCACGTTTGATAGCAATAAACAGACTAAACTAGGAAAATTAACCAAACAAAAAGTGAATGCGGTAAGTCAATTTATATGCATGGCTAAGTCATTCTCGTTCTGACATTGGTGTTTTTTAGGTCCGTAAAATACTTTGCGGACCAAATTTTAAGGGCAAGGTCTGTAATTTTTCTTTTATTCTGCTGTTGCAAAACAACCATAAAAATGTATAGTTCGGCTGAAGTCACTTTAAATTTATGAGCTTTTGATTGCAAAAGGAGGCACGGACGGACAAACGTTTACTGAAGAAGACTGGAACGGATTGCCATTGTAATCTTTGAACACTTGTTAGCCTAACAGATTTTCAAAGTTCATTTTTGTTGTTTAAAACGTTCAATATGGTTTGATATTATGCTTGGAGAGCATATTTGCTTGAGAGGAAGCTGTGATTTTGTCCGATTCATAAGTGAATTCCTCAAGTTCCATTTCGAATAAGGACGCGTCCTTGGCATTGCAAATTAAATGAATTAGACAACTGTTGCACATGCATTATAAGGCATTTTTATATTTACCATTGACATCACTACAAGACATAACTAGGTGATTTTATCAACAAATGATGAATCGAGATGAATTTCCCCATGAGCTGCGGTTTTCCCCCGGAGGGGGGGACTCCCTATGATGCCCTATACGGGGAGGCTCCGCCCCCAAGGGGTACCTTTTCAAGGCTTCCTTCACTTGTTGAAGTATATAAAAGAGTAGGAAAATCTGTTATTTGGGTCTGTGAAAGGGCACAAAAGGGCTAACAGATGAATTTTATGGCTTTCTAAAGTCAAGAAAACGTTCTATTTTTGTGATTAATTCCTATTTAAAAGATAGTGCATTTACAGCAGTTAAAAGAGATGCAAAGTTCTAAACAAGTTATGTGAAAGGGGCACCATTTGCCAATAGAAGGTATACGAAAGGGGTACCTTTTTCGTGAAAAATGGTATATAAAAGGGTAAGGGGTTGGACCTCGGGGCGGAGCCTCCCCGTATAAACATTTGTTGACTACCCCCCGAGGGGTTTCCCCACTATGTGCTTGTTTAATAAGGATTGTAGTCTTACCTGCTGATGCCGTGTGAGTTCGCCGTCACTGCTCTTGAACCACAAGGCGTACACTATTCTGGAGTAGAGTAACACCAGAACCACAACGGCTAAAAATTTCAAAGCACGCCAAGTCATACCAGTAATCATTTTGCTTTCTTTGGACAAAACGGAAATGCAGGAGATGGAACTAACTTCCTTATCAAAACTTCGCGGCAGGGAAGGGCCTCTGTATATAACTGCGAGGATCCAAATACCAGGAATAATCGCCTGAAAAGACGGATATAATGATTAGCTCGACAGTGGTAGTTGCACAGCTATCTATTTGAACGGTTACGATATCGCAAAATGTTTGTCACTGGGAAGTTGTGTGCGACGTTGCCACTGCTTGCTGCTAGTCTTCATCAGGCCAACGAAACAAGTATTAGAATAGTCAGATGGAAACTTTATGCGGCACTATACAGAACAGCTCCTGACTTAATAAAGAGCGCAATAACGTGATCTCAAGGATAAGATGAAACCGGGCATGAAACTACTGTTTTACGACTTGCCGAGATCCGCGGCTCAAGCTAAGCAATGGGGATCTCAGCAAGCCGGCCCAGCCCGCCTGTTTGTTGTTAATAACGACATTCTTCTTCAAAGATTCATCCACCAATTGACTTGAAACACCTCCTTTAACACGAATCCACATGATCAAATGAGAACTTTCAGTTTGCCTAATTGCTCGGCAGCTGCTAAGAGAGTGCATCGATATGGGGTGGTAGCTTTGACGGTTGACGGTTATTTAGTAGAAATTTAGTCAAATAGTTAAAGATATGTTAACTTCAGTGTTTAAATTAATATTAACTGTTGTGTTTTGGAGGTTGCTTTGGCCTTTCAAACATAAAATTTTGAGATATTTTCAGATTTAAGCAAGTTGTTAGGTCTTGTAATTAATGTCTAGAGAAAGTGTTTTTGAAAACATGTAAACTGGTTTTTCCAGTTAAAAGATTCTTTAAGAGCCAGACGTCCGTGAAGATCAGCAGAAATAGTGAGATTTGAAATACCTTGAAGCGTTTCGACGGTTAATAATGCCATGAATTTTTGTCGGTTGACGGTAATAACAAACTTTTTTTTCTTTTTTTTGGACGGTTGACGGTTAAATTTTAGGCCGTTTGACGGCTGACGATTAACCCCATTGAGACCCTCTATTTACACTTTAACTGCGATGGTCTTACTTTTTTAAAATTAGATGCCTGTCTCATTGTAAATTAACAAACCTTCAATCTACTAAACGTTAGTTTTCCTCTGTTTCCATAGGGATGTATCACGGCCGAGTATCGTTCAACGGCAATAACAAGCAGAGTAACCATCGAGGCATGTCCGCCAATCCACGCTAAGTTCCCTCCGGTAATAATTGTACACAAAACTGTTCCAGTAACTCCTTCTGGATGGCCAACATTATGGCTTAAGATAATCGTCGGTATAATGAATGTGGCGTAACAAATATCAGCTGCTGCCAGGTTCACAAGTAAATGGTTGATAGGTGTCCTGTGGGAAACGGTGTTTAGTGAACAAATTAACCAAGATAGTAAGCGCGCTCTGATTTGCTGAGTGGAGTGTTTGCATGAGAGTAGCCGTAGCTGTCTTTTTACAGAGTCGAAGCAATGTTTACCACTATAGAGGAAAACGAAGCCGCTTTGTCGGCACTGTTTTACGGTGAACTCGGGATTTCCTTGCAAGACCAATTTAGCCCATAAATGGAAGTTAATTTATAGGAAAAAAAGGAAGGCAAATACTTTCGAAAGTAGTGTGTGCCAGCAAGTTCACAAGGCGAAAAACACTGCGGATAAACAACGCAACACTTCGATCGTAGCCCCTGTTGACAGCATTTACAAGAAGCGACAAAAAACTTTCTCATTCATGGTGAGTTGACAGAAGCAAATAAAGCTCTAGTTTCTTCTCAAAAGGGACAGTAATTTTAACTTTCGATATTTTATTTCAAATCATTGATGCTAAAGTTTATGAAAAGATTAGAAAGTATGTTATGCCATGTTTGAAAATAACTAATAGATCTAACTTTCGCGCATCTTGTGTTTACGGCTACATGTACGCATGAATTCCCCCATCAATCAAACTAATCGTTTTTTTTTTTAATGGTTTCCTTTCTGATTCTGTTGTCACTTCATCTGTATATACTGAGACAATTATTCACCTCAGGCTCAGTTAATATTATTGTTGAATAATCAACAATATTAACTTTGCCCTTGGCGAATAATTGTTAATTATCAGAGAGGGGTTTTCCTATCAAAGGCCTTTATGAGCCATTTCGCGAATGGTCTGTTTAAGACTAGCGAGGCCCGGGATATTTCGTCTAGGCGGATCATTTGACGAGTAATCTTTCAGGTAATTGAGTAGCGATAAACAGACTAAACTAGGTAAATTAATAATAAAAAAAAGTGAACGCAGTAAGTTAATTTATTATATGGCTAAGTCATTCTCGTTCTGTGATTGGTCATATTTAGGTCCATAACTTACTTAGCGGACTAAAGTTTAAGGGCAAGATCTGCCATTTTCCTTCTTGACTGCCGTTGCCAAAACGTCTCTACATAACAACCATAAAAATGTTGTTTGGTTGTAGTCATTTTTAGATTTATGGGCTTTTGTTTGCTTACTCCTAGTTTTTAAGCCTCGGTAAAATCCTTTGTCAGACGTATACATGTATTTCTTTTTCCACTGAATGATAAAAACCATATTAGCCTCGTTGACAGGAGCCCATAACCCGGAGCGAGCAGCTCCCATACTAGGCCTATGTCACGGCGTTTTTACGGACCAGTTTATTTTTAGACACATTTTAGGGCACTTTTTCCCTCGAAAACAGAATCTCCATCATGTCTATGAGCGCATTCGAAGTATAAGATATGTAAAGGAAAACTAAATGTTATCAAAAGGCAAAAAATAACATTTTTGGGTCTGTAAGTTTTGCTGCCTGGATTGTGGAGTTTAAAAGATATTCAAAATTCGCGCCAAAACCGTTCTGATAATAAACTGTTCCATGAAAACTCCGTGACACGAGCGCATGAAAGTTGCTCTCTCCGGGTTGTGGGCTCCTGTACTTGATTTATGGCCCGCGCGCTTACTACGTCATCGTGCGCCCTTCTTAAAGGTCACTCATTTTGCCATCTAAAGCTCAAACGTGAAATCGCATATTTTGTTATTTATGGTATATATAGATTAAATTCAGTGGCACTACTTTAAGTACCTCATTTCTTGATTCCTCATCAGCACAGCACAAAGAAAACAGTTTCCAACAAGGCAGGTGATAATAAATATAAAATTGACGGTGGTTATAACAACTTCAGATGGATCAGGCATGCCGGACTGAGATGTATTAGAGGTTATTCTTGCAATCTGCCAAAAAAAAAAAAAATCAACCGGAAAGCACTACCCAGATCTGGGTAGTCGACGCATGATCAGTATGGAATTTCTGCGCTCATTTCTAAGACGTCATTTCGCGGGGAAACAAGTGGTGGCGTCGCCAAATGTCGGCTGTTTCAATTCAAGGCGTCATCATAGGCAGCCAGACTAATTTAGCGGATTAATTTTTGCTGTTTAAAATGTTATAAACTTGTTATACTACGCATACCGTTTCAGTAACGATACCACCCAGCTAAAACTTTGCAATTAATTTTTAAAAAAGCCTCTGTAAGACGAGCATTGTCGGAGCATTTTAGTGACTTTTTGGGCGGGTGACCGAGTATTTTAGAGGGAAAAATGAGCATTTTAGTGGGGAAACAAAAGCATAATGTACAAATTAAGGCCTACCGTCGCAGCTGCTCACTGTTAAAGGTGTCTCCTCATTGGTCGCAGAACATGAACAATATTTAAGCAACAGGAAACCTTTTCCGTGTTTGCATAGCCTGATATAAACACGAGAGGGGTTGGGAGAATTCGAGACAGTTATGCAAACCCGAGACGAAGTCGAGGGTTTGCATAAAAGTCGAGAATTCTCCCAACCCCTCTCGTGTTTATATCAGGCTATGCAAACACAGGAAAAAAGTTTTCTATTGCTTTTATAAAATAAATTTCCGGGGAAAAAACGCAAAACTCTTTGTATGGCACTGATTAAAAGAGAAATTCTTACCAGTCGCAAAGTCTTGCCTTGCAGAAAGATGCTTTCCAAAATACGGACTTTTCTCGCTTAAAATGTCAGCTTAAGCGATAAAAATTGACACACTTTCTTTGTAACGATTTTCCAAGTTTCAGCCGACGAAAGAATGGGTAAATAACGTAAACTTGTCGAGTTTGAACTTGAAAACTTTTTCAAATTCGTGCTTGCGTGATTAGCGCGCGAAAAGCAAAACATGACGCCACAACCATGTTTACATACTCTCACGCAGACACTCCTCTCAGCCAATCAGAGCGCGCGTACTATCTTACTTATTTTATAAATAACACTAGTAATAGTTGACACTACAGCTGCCCACGCTCTGTATATTGTCGGTCAATAATATTCTTGCTCGTTGTGTAGCTCTTTGAAATATATACCGATTCATAATGAAGATTTTCACACATATTGCATACAATAGGTGAAATAAATACAGGAAACGCAAGGTTTCATGCACAGTTTCAGTTCGATTTACACAGCTTTGATCAAAACATTTCCAGTTGGAAAATAGTAATTTAATTAATGAGCATGTGCTTAACCGTGAACCTGTCCCTTTAATGACTAACTATATACAGTCGACTCCCGATAACTCGAACCTTCAAGGGAAATCGAAAAAAGTTCGAGTTATCGGGAGTTCGAGTAATCGGGAGCTCGAAGAAAATAGGCGAGAGTAAGGTAATGAAGCAGTTTTTACTGCACAGTGAACATTTTAATCACATTTAATTGTAGAAATGTGATGTGAAAATTAAAAGATACGTCTAGATTCTAAATCAGAACGTAACGTAACAAAACATAGCCTAAATAGAGGATGCGTATTACCGTTTTGAGAAGTAAACCTGCTTCACGTTAGCCTGTCACAATCAACTTCAGCCTCCATTAGTAAACTATACTCCTACAACACGTTAATAGGAAATCCAAAATTCAATCTTTCGGACGCCAGTAGACGGCTTTTTTCCCGACTTTTTAAGGGCTCAAAACATGGTTCGAGTTATCGAGGGTAAAATTATATAGAAAACGACCTGCGGGGAAACGAAAATTGGTTCGAGTTAGCGGGAGTTCGAGTTATCGAGGGTTCGAGTTACCGAGGGTAAAATTACAGTAAATGTATGACGGAAATCCAGGGGAAATCGATTTTGGTTCGAGTTAGCGCGAGGTTCGAGTTAGCGAGGGTTCGAGTTATCGGGAGTCGACTGTAGTTGCCGTTCTCAAATAAGCCAAGTGCGCAAAGTGTGGACTAAGTTAAACCCACAAGTCCTTGCCAGTCTGTGTATTGCAAAAAAAGTTTGAAACTTTTCCAGGCAGGCATAAGGATCCGTCATTGCAGGGTCTTTTTTGCACTCATTTTCAGTAAAGTTTACTTTTACTCAATATATTGTGTAGATATAATCATTTTCTTTACTCGATCGTTTAGGTATTGTTTTAACTCATTGACAGAGTAAAATTTAATTTAACTCAAAATTTAGAGTAGCCTTTACCCAAATTATGAGTAATTGACTGTTTTATTTACTCAAAATAAAGAGTCACTATGGATGCATTTCCGTTGAGTAATTTTAGCTCTACTTTTGAGTTTTTTGTACTCAATAACTGAGTATTTTCAACTCCAACTTGTCGGTAAATTTACTCATTCTGAGTACACTTACTCATGCCAGTGAGTAATCTTTACCTAGTATTTCTGCTTAAGTTTACTCACTATAATGGGTTACTATGGACGCAACGATTTTCTCAGTATTTTGAATTCAGTTTACTCAGCTTTTTTTAATGTGCATAAAAATTAGCAAAAATGAATGAGAAAAAGGCTGTTTTGAATAACTTGAGTTTTTTTTAATTTTAGTGTCAGGATTCTCTTTTATTTCCAAATCCTATACGGACTAGCCCGAATAAGGAATCGATACAAATGCACTATCAATCCGCTCGCTCGGGTAGGGAGTGGATATTCTTTGTTAGCCCGAGAAAGCGAGTCAATTAGATTGCAAGATGGTAGAGTGTGTACTAATATTTTTCGTTGTACTCCTAGCATAATTTCTGCGAATCCGTACATTTTCGTAGGAATTCGTTCATATATATTGATTAGTCCCGAAAAAGAACTCGTTTGGGTGTTTTATAAATCAAATAGGCTGCTGCAACCCCGCTTTCTCTTTACAGATCAATTTGAATCTAATACGGGAGAAAGAGTTTTCCAGTGCTTACCGATTACAATTTCTGCGACTTTTGTGAATTTGAAGACTGTGTTTAACATAATTTTCAACTTTTTGAAGTTTACAGATCTAAGTCTAGGCCAGCCAGCTTAACGTGACTTAAATAAAGGGGCTTATGGCCAGAATTGTAAAGAAATTCAGCTCTTACCCTGTGATTCTAAGGTGAATCTCTTCTTGACTCCTAATTAGTGAAGAAATATTCAGCTGAGCACATCCTTTCATTGACCAATCAGTTTGAAACAGGTAAAGAATTTGGCGTGACAAACTTAAACGAGGCACATGGTAACTGAATATTCTCCAAAGAAACTCACTGAGAATAAAACACTTTTGAAGTACCCTCCCTCTGCTCCCATCTCCCCGCTAGGGACTGGCATGGAGGCCTGTTCACACCCCATGGGAAGTTAGCTCAGGGCCTGAGCTTGACTATGAGATCAGCCAAGACAGCAAGCTCCCTGTGAAAATTCTCACCGCAGTCACTAGAAACCAAGTTTCTGTGCGAATAGATGGTTTTCACAGTGACGTCATCAATTTGTAAAGTCAAAATAGTGAGGTTTTACGAATTCTTATTTACACTAGGTTGAAGATAAACAAAAAACAAGAAGACGCCCGAAGGCGTTTACGCGGGATGTGTTGGTGTAAGAAAGAATTACCGATATGTTGAATGGCAATGGAAAGTTCAGTAGTGTATCAACAACAAATGTGTGCAGGAGAGACTGAGATGTTCTGTTAAGGACTAATACACTATAGAAGATGAGTTACACACAAGGGTTCCTTTGTTACGCAAAACAAAAGTTACATCAATATTACCACCATATATGTTAAGGGCTAGTTCACTTAAATTTGCATTTCCTTTAATAACTTCCTCAAAAAATGCACTTCCACATTCAACAATAGCATGTAATGTATCATACTTCCAATAACTAAAGGGCTGCAAGGCTGCGCTCTAGGGAAAATTTCAGGGAGCCCTTTGGACTTCCAAGCAATTTAACCTAAAAGATCTAGATGGCCGCCCAAATAAAATTTTCAGGGAGCCCTTCGGTCTCCCAAACATTTTAGCTGGGGTGCACTGGCGTCCAAGTTGTTAGCCCAAATTAATAAATCAGTGAGCTGTTAGTTAATTATTAAAAATTAAACAAATTATTTTCTGAACAGGTGAAGCAGAATTTTGTGAATATTTTTTTTCATGAAAAATCACATCCTTTGACCTCCTGAGCGTCCCAAAAAAAAACCCGCATGTTGTCATATGAAAGTAAGTTTTCGCGCCATATGAGAAACATTGGCAACGCCGCCGAATATTTCATGTTTTTTAAATGGAAAAGTAAGACTCTGGTCTGTTTATGGATTTTTTACAAACATTTTTGGGTCAAAAATAAGGACATTATTCTTTTTACTAATCATTTTTATTTAGGTTGAAAAGGAAATTCGCTTAAGATTGACTGAGATCCCGTGGGCCGTGGAGCTTTCCGGGAAAACTGCTATGATTTCAACGAAACTGCGTATCCGTCGTATTGTCCGTATTACATCGCATGACATTAGCTATAACAGAGGTAATACTAGCGGGTTTCACGAGTCCTATGCACTATTTTTCGCCAAGGTCTAAACAAATTTAAAACTTCAATTCTTACCTTACAGTAGTCGGTTCTTTTACCTTGCATTCGACAACAAACTAAAGGCGAACAAAGACATGAAATTCGCCACTCTTAACTTCTTTCATAAGTAGCAAGCCGCACGAAGCCGCATGAAGTAAAATCCACCGATATGCACTGCATTCTCACTGCAGTTAAAGCAAATGTTGTGCAGTAAAAACGACGAGGAGGAAAAGACGCCAGATCTTCGCCTCGGCAATGTATTCCAGCTACTAAGCCGGCGTATCTCCAGAAGGTGGTCTCGAAGTGGGACAAACCTTGTGAGTCTTTTAGAAGCCCTTTTCGCGCAAACTAATTTATTCTGGCGCGAAATGAAGATTAACAAAATGTATACTGAAATCTAATACACGGCAAGTACATTTTCGCACTTTCGAGAAGCGCGACATATTAAATGGGATTAAGTCGGATTAGCTGCCCGCGAAGAAAACATCTCTGCGTTGGATTGTACTTACAGTAAAAGCCATTTGTGTCCCCTCATTTGCTCAGTAGGTTGGCTGGTCGACTGTTTCGAATAAGTTCACCTGGTGATCGGTAAGATGATTAAGTCGTTGCCATAGTCTTGGCTAAATAATGGCTGAAGTGTTTTTGATTAACAAGAAAATTACAGTAGATAAGCCCTTAACAGGAATTATTTCAAAATATGATCAAGCGTTATTACAATTCATGACAGCTAGCCTTATTACAAATTACAACAACCTGTTATTACATTTAACGATAGCTTGGTTATTACAATTCTCGACAACTGTTATTACAATTAACGACAGGTATTACAATTTACGACGACTGTTATTACAATTTACGACATGCATTACAACTCACGACATTATTACAATTCACGACAGATACCCTCCTATGATCTGTTCACCTCTGCTCGCAAAGCAGTATTTCCCGCGCCAACGGCGACCGGCCGGCGTTCACAGATTGAGAACCACGTGGTCGTCTCTGTGAGAAGTGATTTGCAACAAAAAAGTTCAAAAGTCCTTTCTGAACCAAAGTTTGGACCCCCCTAATCAAAACTTCCTGAATCCGCTTCTGGTTTTTCTTTCTTTTGACTTTATTACACATATTCTCCCATTTCTTTTCTCTTTGCTTTTTACATATTATTATCCTCTACTGAATTAATTTGGCGCCCCACGACTAGCGTTTTAGAAGCTAATCATAACTATAACAAAATTATCAAATCTGATTGGCTATCAACTGCCCTGATTTCAGCCTTTTTTTAAAATAGGACAGTACGCGTCATGCCTAAGTAATTGGACAGTACGCGCCATCACGCGCGCGCTTAAATGGCTTTTTTTTTCACTGCTACAAAGCAAAATTTCGAATTTCTTGTGTTCTGATTTAAAAAAATAGCCTATTATATCACACATGTTGTTAAAGTTATGATTAATTGGTAACAAAACTTCGTGTCGTCCAATTCGGTCTGTAATCATACTCGTGATTAAACAAATCGGACTCCCGCTACGCGGTCGTCCGATTTTGTTAATCACTCGTATGATTACAGACCGAATTGGATTCCACTCAGTCCTGTTACCATTACTAACTGCATGCAATAGAGAATAATCTGTGAAAGGTTTGAGCCCAGGAGTCATTTCGTAAGTAGCTTGAGTCAGATTCTCTCTTGCTGCACGCCAAGAAATTGTAAGTAATTTTAAGGTAATAAATGTTTTGTCTTGTCTTGTCTTGACAGCTGCTTGCTGAGGACTTTAATTTTTTCTTTTTGGAATTATGTGGAAATTACAGAGAATGTTGAAGCTCATTTGAATATCCTCATTGTAAGAAAGTTAAATCTGATTAAATCGTTTGAACAAAGATGGCTTGAAAAGTAAAATTTATTCACAAATCTAGGTTTAATACATACTTATCAACATATTCGCACTGACAACTGAGTACAAAACATGACAAAAACATGCACAGTTTACTCGACGGAAAGTTGAACTCAGACTTTTGTTTTGCCATTTCGGAGTTGCGTAGG
>BOPM01000142.1:672218-698558 GCA_022179025.1 Porites australiensis
ATAAGCTATTCCACTGACCGAGGAATAAAGCTTGAGAGTAAACAGGACATATAAGTTGGATCAAGTTGGAGTAATATAGTTTTGTTTTGTTTTTAATTGAGGGAAAACTGAAGCTAATCCCAAAAAGATGAACTTCATGCAAACGTTTGATGCTTTTGAAACAATTTTTTGAACGTCTAAGCAAAAGCAAATAAGAATCATAATCGAACACGGAGATCCCGAAAATGAAATTAGGAAAATCAAAAATGAGCTTAGTTTAGTCATGTTTATGAGTTCTATTGTTTATACCTCAGATCTGAATAATCTTGCTTGTTTCTCATTGACGACCTGGGAGGTTTCGATCCAAAACAATGGAATAACGTTTTCGTAAAAAGGTGCATTGTCGTCGACGTAGCTTACGTTATAAGGTCTGGGCTGAAATTGACTCAATACCAGGCCACTATTGACTACCACGCTGATCTGGAACCGAAAGACAGCTTGAAGGGCTGTTCCTGTCAATGGCTCAATATCGACCTGAAAACATGACAGAAAAAAAGAATTGTAACAAAGACCAAGACAAGAGGCAAAAACTGCGACAACAAACAAACAAAGGGAATATTTCAAAGTATGTTTCACAATTTGAATTATAAGCTGTATGTTATGTTATGTTCGTGTAATCTGAAAAGTTTTTGCAAATTTCAAGCATTTCATAATTATCTCAACGGTGAGGGAAAATTTGGACTCTGAAAAAAAAAGTTTTTCCGCGTGTTTGATGTATCAAATAAAACAATTCCTCCTTGTGTCTGTCAGTCACTCCCGGTGTTTGAAAATCAGACGAAACACTCTTTCTCGTGTTCGATATATTACTTCTCAGTGTTTCAAAATCAGATGAAACACTCTTTCTCGTGTTTGACCCATTGCTTCTCAGTGTTTGGATATCACATTAAACACTTTTGTGCATGTAACAATTTCTCGGTGTGCTTGGTCTATCACTACTCGTTCGTTAGATATATCTCCTCAAGTTGGATGGATTTAATGAAATTTTAAAACTATGAACGTAACGCGACAGAGCGGAAAAGATCTGTTTAAATAAAGGAGGGTAAAGTCAAGCGAACTCAAGCGGGACTTTTTCCAAACATGATTGTTACCACGCTTGTCACACACACCGCGTTTGCCGTCTTCTCCCTTCTGCCGTCCTAATGCGTAAGCTCACTATATCACTCGTATGATTACAGACCGAATTAAACTTCACTCAAACTTTTTTTTACCAGTAATTATCATCTCAATTGCAGAAGGGGAGATATTCGCTTTAGCATTGCCTAAGGTGTATTGGCGACCATTAATAAAGAGATTTTTGAGTAACATTTACGGCAAACGTCAATTTGTACCACATGACCAAGTTTTCCCTTTATTTGACGTTTACTCTTTATTATGTGTACCAAAATATTAGTAGTTACACGCTAGTTTCATCCATAAAAATGAGTTTGTACGGTTTTTATCTGTTTTTTGTTTTTCTATGTTGGGAAATTGTCAGCTTGGATTTGACGGTTGCCGTTTGCCGCAAAATTGATCCTGAATGTCTCTAATGTCAATGTGAAGCTGTTGGATCTGTGGCCATGGCCAAAAGAATCATTGCTATGGTGACCAGAGTTGGTAATTTACGAATTGCATTTGTAAGGTGTTATTTCAGTTCTCTTACAAATGATCCGTGCTTCTTCGGATCGGCTGCTGGAATTCCTATCTTCTTTCCCAGGCTCTGCGCGCCGTGCAAGAATCGAGGAAAACCAGCAAGGACTGGAAATCCGTAAATACCTGACATATCGAGAAGCCCGGATGTAAAAACAGTTCTGTTATTTCCTGTTACCAGACTTTCCTCAAGTCGAAACCTGTGAAAAGATTACATGAATTCTGAAAAAAGGAATTTAAAGAAATGTTTTTTTTTTTATCGGAGGAACAGATGTTTTTAAGATTGGCAATTGAGATGCAGTTGAGCTTACACACTTGCCGTAGTCTCTCACTTGCTTACAGCGCCAGTTCGATTCTCGGGCTCGAACCTCATGATCATATGCATCTAAGTTGAATTTGTTAAATTTTCTGTCCAAATCTTTTAGAGTGATTCCTTGGTTGTATTTTCTCTTCTACAAGAACAACTATTTTCAAATTCTAATACGATTAAGAATTCCAAACCTTACTCTGTACTGTTATTACACTAGCTAGTGCCTCACCTGTCCAACTTAAACCCTTTTATCTTGACCTGTTTCTCATGGACAAGTGTTCCCCGTCTCTTCAACTGCGGCATGAAAATCTCGTAACTCTTTGCCGCTGGCCTGTAGGCTTCACATGACCTAACTTTTTTCGCGGGAAAGAAAAGAGCCTGGTGACCATGTACCTTCAGCTCGTTCGCAGAGGCGCTTGGGTAAAATGATTGCCTCACTTGTGTTTCACCATTGTAGGCTGTAAAAAATATTGGTAGCATAGGCAAGGCAAGTACATTATGAGCGCGATAATAACGATAACAAATAATAAAAATGATTTATATAGTGTGAATTTCATATAGTAGAAAAGCGCTCTTAGAGCACCATGAGCAAGAGTATCTGGTGTCAGCTTCCGCGAATTTTCGGTTGTTAAGTGGAAAAACGATGTATGTGCGTACATCGGTCCTACTACCCACTATATCAATATTGTGAAATACCTTACAAACTCAGACATACCAAGGGGTCACTCATATCAAAAAGAATGGACAACCCTAAGCGGTCTAAGTACCCCATCCCCACCTTTGGAGGCGTGTGTTGCCGAGTGGTTAGCACCTCGAACTCCGGATCTGGAGGTCCGGGGTTCAAGCATTACTCTTCGCGTTAGACAAGAAACTTAACTTCACTTTGTCTGTCTTCACCCAGGTGTATTAATAGGTCCCGGCGACAAACCGCTTCGGGGTAACCCTGCGATGGACTAGCATCCCGTCCAGGGGGAATTAGCAATACTCCGAAACATGCTGCATGTTAACGAAACTGGGATAAGATCCGGCCGTTTGGGCCTTTGGCTCGTGTGCGCCTTTACCTAAAGTTATCACTTTTAGTGCACCAAACACGCTAGAATAACCAACCTTTCTTGGTCATTACCTGCCCAGGTGGACTTCAGATGCTCTTCGGAAGAGGAGTTACATGAATGCAGGGTGTGGAAATCGCTTTTTTGAACAGCCTCACTGAAAGATGAGTGACTTACAAGTGCACCAGGGGAAGGGAGACCATTAGGATAAGCCGGGAGATAACGGAACTTATCCATCACGTAGCCAAGTGCAAGCTCTCGTTGGTTTCTCGTCGTAACGAGGCCGTAGTTGTTATGGCCCATGAACCATAGCGTGTAGCTTCTTAGAGGGCCATTTATGAAGTCAAATAATGATTCGATGTCAGACCGGCCAGTCACGTGATAGCATGAACTTGGATTGGAACAAAAAGCAACTTTTATCAGTCGCTCGGCTTCTGTGTGGTTAAACTTGGGACTGGTACCATTGGGGTGAAAGGAAAGGACAAAGTTAGCCATCCATATGAACAAGCCACAGATTCGTAGATGTGGTGTCTCTTCGCAGTCTGCCATGGCTGTCGTGTCTTTAGGCAGCCCTAGTAGAGTCGCATTGACAAGGGCATTATAAAGTCCACCCATTTCTGTAACGCTATACTCTCGTCTTATTGGACACATTTTAGTCCCAGACAGCTTATTATATTTCCAGGATCCAAATTCTGGATTATATGAGTTGTTTAGCTGCAGCAAACTCGAGGTTTTTCCCAGTTGTTTTAGTGTTGCGTTTCGGTGTCCCAGTTTCAAATCCATGTCAAGCAACAGGCTGTCAACTGCCACTGGGAGAAAAACTAGACTAAATAAGTCCGCTGTTTTAACTTGGTTGATCAGACCCAGGTAGGCCAAGTTAACGATGCTCACCTAACGAAAAACAAAAGAAAAATGTTAATGGTAAGGCATTTGTTCATAAAGTATTCTACGACATTCAATCCACCCATCCATCCATTTTTTACCTTTTCATTCACAGTCCTTCCATCCATCCATCCATCCATCCATCCATCCATCTATCAGACCATATAGGTCTTTAATAAATCTCATCCTTTAGTCATTTCCAGTAGTACTTTTCTATCCATCCATTCCGATTTATCAATACGATCCTCATTGATAGCTGATAAATATATCTCTTCAAGGTTTCAGAGATCATTGGCCTCTTTCCCTTACGACGTCACATGACGTCAAATCTAATCAGCAGTTTCACTGTAATGTGTTTAAAATGTTGACGTCATTTCCACGGTATGTAAGAGTCGATGAACCATTTTTGTCGATTTGTTTACTCAGTGTTTGTTTCTTTTTGCAAACAATACCTCGTGTGCATGTGTTCCTCAGACCAGTAAATTTCACCACCAAAGTGCGTTTTGTAACTATAAACCTAAGAATTTTACTACATTTTATTTCTTACCATGTCGTTTTCTTGACACGTTGCGCATAACTTTGCTGTCATCTTTTTGTTGAATTTCTGTTGTTGGAAAGTTTTATAAGTCACCTTCCCGGATGGCAGGTCGAAGGTAACTTCAATCTTCCTTGAGAGTGTTGTGTAAACATAGGGACCTCTTTCGACGAGCTGTAATCAGGTAATTTCACAAATTTGAAATGTTAGTCGACAACAATCACACTATTTCTTATGCCCTAGGTTTAAGGAAATCCAAAAAAAGGTATTGAGCGAGTTTTCTTTTAATACTGTTTGGTACCACTTGGTATTTTACACGATAGCCCTCATGTCTTAATTAATGAGCACTCAAGTTACTTTCTTGTGGTAGTACTTGATATACTGTACAAGATCGCTCTAAGGTTTACGTTCGTGGGTCCCTTGCATACTTTGGTTTTAACGACTGTTCCTATCTTATGACTACTACATGTTATAGTATTTATTTCTTACCTTGTTGACTGATTATATTTCAAAATTGTGCATTAAGCCCTCCAAAAATTTACCATCCAATCACGCGTGATATCTTTATAAGCAGTGTGTGATGATTTTTCGCTGTCTGAATTTATATTTAATTTAAAGTTACCGAGCCAGCCATAGAACAAAGTATATTTACCAGTTAAGTTTCAAGGCCGCTTAAGGTAAATTTGATACGTTACCTTGGGTGTTTCTCCATTGTAAAGGAATCCTTCCTTGTTTATGATATGCCAGTAATAAATCTTTGTTAAACTCTCCGTAATATTGATCTGTATAAGCAAACAAAGAAACCTAAATGCAATTCGTGTAGCCTGGTTTCCAAAATGTCTCTTCTTCCCTCCCCAGTGGAGTCAGATGGAGGAGAAAAGAAGAAAAAAGATCTTCGAAACGACGTTGAGTGCTCGTAGCACTGTCGTTAAACTTACACTTAGTTACTTCTTGAGCCACTCGCAGTACCAGCTTCAATGTAATGATAAATTGGGATCTCCCAGTAAATACATGTACGTTAAGTACTATCAAGTGAGGGAAAACGCGGGGAAATGATGTTTGTTATGATACTGTGTATTTGGGAGAGGGGCGGGGCATTGGGGGCATTGGGATCGTTAGATGTCTTGTTACCCTGGGAGCAGAGGCCGACAGGCTGACGGGCCGAAGGGCCGAAGGGCCTCTGCTCGCAGGGTACATGATCGTCGGTGTTGGACTAAACATAACAGATGGCGGCTCCGCTTTCCCCTCCCCACCCCCTTTCCCTTCCTACTGGCCTTTCACCTAGATCTACTACTCTCAGGAGCTTATATCACAGTGTATAATGTTTAATCTTTAAATTAAACAATTATTGGCCGGCATGACAGCTACAGACTCTCGTTCAGTCTTTACTCACAACTTTACAAACGAGAAGGAAACTGGGTCAAGTTAACTTTCGCAAAGACTTCTGGGACTGTTATCTGGGACAGGGGAAAAAATTGGCCAATAGCTGATCAGCGCGTCCCCAATGCCAATCCCAGAAACAATTGCGGGACGGATTTCGGTTCCAGTTCCTTTCTCGTGGCCGACTAATCATAAAATGACTTACCCATTGGTCATAATAAGCATCCTCCGTACTACTGACACACATTTCGTCAGCTATTCGTTTTTGTAATGCACGTGGAAGGACTATGCTGCAAAGGAGTGCAAGACCCACGAAAGCTACACCAACCAACAGCAATGCAATCCCGGTCTTTCTTTTATCTCGCCAGGACATGACTCCTTACTGCTAAATAAAATGTGTAACAGTCAACGTTATAATGCAGAAATATCATAAGGTAACTTTATGTGCAAGACCGTAGCACTCCCGTCAAGGCCTGTTTTCGAACGCGCTGCTAAGTTTACTAGAAGGCCTAATTAATTATTGATAAGAAAGAACAAACGAAATCGATGCTTAATGAATGTCTGTCTAAATTATTTGGATACGACTGAGTTGTTTGCTTTGATTCTCTTAAAAGAGAAGTAATTTAAAATGATAAAAACGGGAATTATTAGAAAATTGAATTTGTCTCCAGAAAATTTTCAGTTCTTCAAGAAACAATCAGTTCCTTTTAAATCAAGTTTTTTAAAAACGCGATAAAACACTCGTGCTCGTGTTTTGTTGTTGTTTTAGCATTGTTTCAATAAGGAAAAAAAACTGACGCTTCAAAAGCTTCAACTCATAGGTACAACGCATAAAGAATTTAGTGTGTGTGTTTGTGCTGAGGAAAAACGTTTCATCTAGGGATATAGCTCTAAAATGGAAAACGTGTATTAATTCAATAGAATGGACTCGTTCTTTGTCTCCACTTATTCGAGGAGAGCCAGCGTTAGCGGTTATAAACGCTCAAATGGTTCTAGTTGTGGGCTGCTAAAAATTTAAAAATTTTCTTACCGCGAAACGTCATATAAATTGGTCAGTCACAGCTTATCATTTTCAAAATATTATGGTCTTCTTTTTAACCTGAAATGGCCCTAATAAGAACTACGACCGTAAAAGTGCTTTTATAGTTAAAAAATGTTTCTCAGATCTTTGCTTCAATTACCTGAAACACTGGGGACCTTGAAGTATTATTAACTAAAGGTTTGGTCGTTTGGAAAATATGTAATTAGCTTTTGCTTGTTGCTGCAGCGCTCACGTGAAAGCGAAAAAATGATCTGCTCGCACCGAAACCTACATACATCATCTGGATCCGCTCTCAAGGAAACGCCCCTAACACGGATAAAAAACAGTGAAATGAAAAAACCGAGAGCATAACGTGTTGAAAAATGCTCGAATTATGGTTATTTCGTAAGCAAGGTTCTGCGTCAAGAACGATGAAAAATATTTTGGCCTCAGTTTAAAATGCCTCAACTCGAAGTAGTGTTGTTAGCCGTTTAATACGCGTTGACTCTGGTATTCTGAAGAAAAATATGAATAGAGGTTAAGAAGGTAACTTTGATATTTGGAAAAGACGGCGAGGCAACCAACTACTTCTTCTCGTTGAAATAAAAACAACCATTAAGTTTTTAAAAAGTCCTCTCATGTTAGTTAACGTAAACTACAGAGCGCCTGATGACACAATTTTTTTTTTTTTACCAAAAACTGAAGCATATACTTAGCTATCGCTTTAATGTCCTAGTCTCGTTAGATTCCGGTGACTTGAATAGTTAAAGCATTAATTCAAAGTGGATATGAAAAGTTTTCCTCTTACACTTAACGACAATAACGTATTGTTTGTATCAAAATTATGGGAAAATTTTACATAAACGTCCCAATTAAGGGCTAAAAATCACATCCATAAGTGTTACTGAATTAGCGTAAGGAGCAGCGTAGATTGGATCGTTAGAGAAAAATGATAAGATCGATCATTAAGCTAAATTTCCATTCTCCAGTTATTGATGCCTGAAACATGCTCAAGTACTCATTATATCACGTTGACGAGTTAAAATAAAATTGATTCTGAATATAGGGAAACACATAAAGATGCAGTATTTACCATAATCGCACAGAATTTGAATCGCGTATGTGCACCTCCCGAAAATTTACTCTGTTAGCTCTTTATATCACCGGTGGAAATAAAACACTCTAACCAAAGTGAGGACGAATGGAATCATGAAAATATTCTCATGGCGCAATAGTTTAAATTTGTCCCTTACTTTAGAATCGCCTCACATTCGGGCGATGGTATTTTATCATTTATGTAGCCTGTTCCTAAAAGCTTTTTGGATAAACTGCACTGAACATTGTTGTCCTGTGACGATTTCTGACAGCTATTTTGGCAAGACACTCATCACGTATAAAACACCTCTACTGAAATCAAGAAAGGAAACTTTCTTATATGGAGAAATTGCCTACATCAAGTTGTTATGTATTATTTTTTTGTAATGTTTGCGTTTTTCTAACTTGCTTTAGAAAAAAAATTGCAAGAGCCGTTGCACAAGTACATAAAAGGATACTGCGTAAACTAAACTGACCATATGTGTGGCCCCTTTAAATTTTGGGGAGAGAAAAACGTTAAATAAAAAATTATGTCAATATATGCTCTATACGTTCTTTCAAAAGAACAGTAAAAAGACTAGATGCCTGTGAGCAAATAAACGCAGTTAACAAATTTTGTGTCAATAAGGAAGTATAATGAACAAGTCATGCATATGACGCCCATCGCTGTTGAAATCATCTCTCAAAATTTCCAAGAACTTTTGAACTTTGCCGGGAACATACCTCTGTTGACGGAGAAAGTGAGTATTTCTTCCAACTTAATTCTTGAAAATCAACGCAGGTAAACAGTATTGAATGCTGTAAGACATTGTGCTTAATAACAGATGTTCAAGTATTTTTCTTCTTTTAAAAACAATCAAAAGCTTTCGGGTTATTTCCGCCGCGTTTATATCGTTTTGCTGCGTGGAAATAAGTGGCAAAAACAAGTAAATTAAACTTCCTTCTTCAAAAATTCCTTAAAAATTCAGTTCTTATGTTATTTTCAAATACGTTGGGAAAATCCAGATCCTTTGGATATTTCACCTGTAGTAGCTTGTTTCGACGGTCTCAAATTTTGCCTATTTATGAAAGTTCTAGATCGCCAGCATAGTATAGTCAACCAGATCGTATAAATGCATGAGGACAATTGCCGTTTTCGTACTAAGGACACATTAGGGACCTTAAGCAAAGACGTTTTTGAGCGACGCACGTCAACCGGAAGTGAGGCCTTCTCCCTTTTTATATGCCTTGACGCTAACAAACTTGTATTGCTGAGTTTCTTTTCACTTTTAAAGACGATTTACCCGAGAGTTTCAACCAAACCGCTCCCCAATGATGCAAAAAGTCCACTTCCGGTTGACGTCCGTCGCTCAAAAATGCTGTTGCTTAAGCTCCCTATTATCCGTCTGGACGAACTTGGGCAAACATTTGTAGTTCGTCGGGTTTTGCGTCTCAAGTATAAAGACGGGCACAACACGCATTATGCGTTTGGAGGACTTTCCTTCGAAAAACGTCTTGAACGACGCATGCCCACGACGAAAGTTCGTCTGGACGCATAATGGCCGTCTTTATACTAGGGACGCATAAACAGACGAACTACAAAATAGAGACTACCCAAGTTCGTCCAGACGGATAATAGCGGCTTTGCTTTGTCCTCAACGCTTACCAGATTTCTACGGTTGTGGACGGACAACCGAAAAAAATACAGACGTTTGGCTGAAACAAAAATCCCGCTCTGACTATTATAGCTTATTACGGGTGCTACCACTGACTTGTGGACACCTTTCGGCGCATCTAGCAATTTTTATTTTATAGTAAGGTTTTAACTCTCTCTAGTTATACCGGACAACGAGCGGCGAATTTACCCTCTTACGGTACAAGACAAATTCCAATTTTCATTCATTTTTCAAGGAAACTTACTCTCAAGAGTCTCGCGAGTGTGTCCTCTCACTCACGATCCCGCAAGTGTGTCGTCATAACGATAGATGACTGCAAATAGGAATAGTTACCGTAACAATCTCCTGAAAAATTTACATGTAAACAAGCAAATGTTCAGTTGTCTGGTTGATTTTTTTTTGTTTTCGAAATTAAAAAGGGCACCATAGCAACGTAATGGCAAACAAGAAACAGTAAATGGTTACTCATGGCTACCGATAAGTCACGTGGATAGAAACGAAAGTCAAATTTTCTTAGGAACCCAAAATTGGATTATGTTACCTCCCCTGATTTGATGAAGTTAAAAGTTTAACCTGAATCCAAGATGCGTTAAAACGTACGTCCACACATGGAATTTTTCTTTTTTAACATCATTTCCGAAAGGAGCGTGTTTTGGGAAAATTTCTGCCATGACAACCCTGCTCATTGTGACGACCTAGTATTAACTGAATACTTAAAAATGTAAAGGCGCCGCTATTTCAAAAAGTAGCTGATTAATTTGCAAACATAAAAAGTAAAAGTCACGTATATAGATTTTTTCAAGGGAGGTATACAGCTTTGACATCCTTTCAATCTGACACGATAGTAAAAAAAAAAAAAAGAAAAAACCGGACGACAATTTTTTAAGCATCTCTATAACACTAGAAGGAGCGTGTTTTGGCAAAATTAACATTGTTGCTAAGACAACTTTGTAATGCTGTTCCACAACATGTCGGTATCACTATTAAAGAGGGGCGTATTTGGCAAATTTAATCAATTGCGATGACAACCTAGTGGTAAATAAATAAATAAATATATCATATATATCTCTTGTCCTATCCAGCTATTGATTAGAGTTTGGGCTTTTTCAAACAGTGACAAGCTTTTTAGGAAAATAGGACGTACCGCCTGAAGTACACGGAAGATCACCATCACCCAGTACGCTGCTTCCATTACAGGCAGGGTAAAATGAGCACAAAGCCAGCTATTGAAAATTCTAATATGCACGGTGAATACCAGTTGCAAGAAAGAGGGAAGCAAACGATCGCCGAACAAAATATTGACAAGTCTGGTTCTGTTGCTAGCTTTTGTGCAGAAGAAACTATTTTTCTTGGTGGAGAATCCTGTTTCTTGGACGTCGATAGTCTTGTACCGATCTCTGCATTAAAAAAGGGGACATGCAGAAGAAGCAAGTCATATCCCCCCGTTGTTAGAACAGCACCAAGTTATCACCATGAACGTTTGTTGCCTAGACGTCCAAGATTAAACAGAGAGCGTCAAAGTGCGTTGCCACAAAATGGAAAATCTCTAAGATACAACGGAAGACGTCAGAGATCTTTAGGAAAATCCCTCAGTGTGGAACCTTCGAAGATGTCTGTTGCGCGAAGAAGACATTTCGAACAAGAGGGATTATCGACCCGCCCTGATCACAAGCTTCCTCCTTTGGCTGAAAAAACTACCAGAGGAAAAAATATTTTTCATCCTGCTAACTTGAGTCCATTGCAAGTCCCACAAGCAAGTCTAACAGAACAAGAGGAATTCCAGAATTGGAAACAAAAATTTTTGGAAGGGACTGTGAAAAACTGTCGTACAGTAAAAAGTATCAATTGTGTAAGAAAGTCCTCCAATCAAAGCAAAATGACAGAAAATCAATCCAAGACCAGCAAAAACAAGAGCCGAATTCCTCATGAAGCAGGTGTAACACAACAATTTTTCGCAAAATCTAAAGCATCATCCGATGTAAACACAGCCCAGGAAACTACTATTAAGACCAAAGGAATTCCCATTGCAGAAAAAGCCCAGGAAATCACTACTCAATCCAGCCGACCACCCTTTCCTGACACCAGTTTGTCGCCAACCATGGATTTAAAAAAGAAAACACACGCTGTTCTTCTTGGCAATATGTCTGAAGTGAAACAGAAAGGAAAGGTATTACAAACTTATTCCGAAGAAGATTGTACCTCAATCACCTCGGAATTCCCGAGGCGGTCAGAAATACCAGATATTGAAATTGCAGACAAAACTGTTGGGAACGACAGTTTTCCTTGGAAGACTGAAAATAATTCAAAATCATTCCATTTAAAATATGCCCAAAAATACCAGAGTGAGGCACTAGACAGGTTTCATGAAGGCAAGTATCAGCCAGAGTTAGAATCTCAGTCGAATGTCCATTCTGAACAAGAGCTGAATGGGAAAAGCAGGGCGGACCTTCTGTTAGTTAAAAAGTTAAACAAGCGAAGACTTCTGTTTCGTCTGGCAAGACAGGAGCGGAACGTCGAAACTGAACCCATTGTGGACAGGTTATCGAACCATTTTGTTAACACTAACAATGCAACAAAAGACGACGGAGCAAGAAAAGTGATCGCAATGAGTGAATCAGGAATAGAAATTAACCAAACAACACTTGATTTGCCATTTGATAGGCAGAAAAATACGATTTCTTTCTCACAAAAAGGAAAGAATAGCTGTGTATATGTAGAAAATGACAATTCCAGTGACGAACAGGTTTGCAATGTGGTGGATGGAAGTGTAGTGAAAGAAGGCCCCAAAATAGAAGAAACAATGACACAGAAACAAAATTGCTGCAAGGACACTGAGGACGTCAGACTTGGTGGAGAACATTCCTGTGAACACCGTTTGTACGTTAAGAAAAAAGAAAACGAAAAAGAAGAAAATCATCAAGACGAGCCTCGCCTCACATATCAAAGTTTACAGTACAAAAACAGGAAAGTTGATTTAGCTTCGGTAGATACAAATGCAGAAGAAGATTCTCTAGTCTGTAAATATGAAGCCAGTGCTGGTTCCAAGAAACTAGAGAAGCCGAATCAGATAAACCCCCATAGTTTCGTGACCCCAAATCGTAAGAATGGCACTTGTTCTGAGCCTGCTCAGGTGAATACATTTCAAGAAAAAGGGTCGTATCACACACCTTCTGACCGATCTGGGAACACGGAAAATGACATTGTCCAGTTTCAAAACTACTATTCAGTGATAAGGGGTCGCAGAGAGGGACAGTGCATTGGAACTGTTTCTGGGGAGAAGCTGCGTTTTCTCCGTGTGGTAAGAAAGCGGTTTTAAGAAAATTTACGCGGATTTCTTGTTGACCCTGATATTCAATAAAATGAATCTAGCAAAGTTCCTCAAAAGACGCAGAGCTCTAGTTTTAGATTATGCAGAGGGTCACAACAAATATATTACGTACCTAGGCCAACCTGCTTTCCTTGTCACTTACAATTCACTTGAATTGCAACCCCAAAATACATTAGTTCAAACGCTGAAACGACCTTCGGAAAGAGGCGAAGATTGTTAAGTAATGACATGTTACTTTTGTTGTAACTTACAAAGCTATATATGAGTTGTAACCTGACCAATTGCTGGTTTCAGTAAGGAAATATAATCAGCATCGCGAAGTTGTATGTAATCGTTTGTACTTGCAGTGCCGTTACTACCTAGTTTCCATGTAAGATACCAGTCAAGTCAGTTGATTCTTTGAAAGCCCCTAACAGGCATTCTCCTCGGAGTGGAAATTTCCGGGAGTCCCTGTACCAAGTGCGTTAAAAACAAACTTTTGCTGTACTAAAAGTTGTTCAAAGAAATTCTGTATTTGATAGTGTTACACGATAGATAGTTTCACTGATTGATTGCCCGACTGACTGATATTTTTTACTATTATTTATATGAAAGAATTTCCATTTCTAGTAAAGTTTCATTGAATGTAAAGAAAAGAACAGGATGTTGATTCTTCAGGCAAGGCGTGACTTCATAAAGCCTTATCGGAGTAACATCACTCCTCTCCCACCCCTTCCTCAATTCTCGCTAAGAAGGCCCATGCACAAGCTCAAAAACATAAAGATTGCTTCCGATAACTACCTTTAGCTTAACTTTTGGTTTTTTACTTTCCTCATCCTTCAATTCTCTTTTGACAAATCCTATGCTGTAATTTCAAACCTGGCCTTTTTTTTACTTCCTGCTTAAAACAGAGAGTCATCAGTATTCATGTTTTTGTACTTGAAATAACGTTCTAAAGATTTTTCCACGAATTCTTGAAACCTAGGGGCAATTTATTGCTTAAAACGTTTTCAGAGTCATTAAAAGTTAAAAACAGATATAAAACACTGAGAAGAGTGTTTTTCAGGTTTCAAAACACTCTCAGCAGCTCAACGCATACAAGCCGAAGAGCTTAGACGAAGTCGCCGGACAGAAAACGCCCAATCATCAATCTTGAACTTAGATTCATTGATAGAACAGACTCATAAGCCGTGCTGAAAGCTGAAAATGTTTGTAATATCATACGACAGATGCCAGAAAATACAAGAAAGAGGTATAATATATTGGACACCAATCCGATAATATCCTCTGCTCGATTCCAACCTTCGTGATTAAGGTAGGTTTCAAGCAGAGGCGGACCCTCCGCTTGTAAAAAGTTGAACAAAAGAAGGCTTCTGTTTCCTTTAGCGATCTCAAATTTGCTTATACTTTATTAATTACGACTCAGAATATGTTAAATATACTATACTAAGGAATTGGTCGAATTAAATTCATGCAGGAAATTAAAACAAGTATTGTGACCGAAAGAAAAAACTTCATGGGAAATAGTCTAAGATCCCGTTACTCAGTCGGTTTTGCCGCGTTGTTTTGCTCGATCGCAACGTTCTTAGCTCTCACGATGTCCTGTGGGTTCCGGCTTACCGACGCTCTAGCATTAATCCTTGTTGCAAAGGAGCAAGACACACTGCTGATCATTTCCTTCATCTTCTTCCTGAAGCGTTCGTTTATCAGAGCGTATGCAAAAGGATTGAAAGCAGGGTTGAAAACAATCGCCGTGTGCGGGATGGTATTTAACAAGGGAAAGTTTGAGCACGTTACACCTCTCTTAGTTAATCTGCAGTGGTTCCCCATCAAACAACGCACTGTCTTCCGAAATCTTGGTAACTATGCAGTGCAAGGCACTGAATGGACTTGCACCTGCGACCTTCTTGACAGATATGTCCCCACGCGATCACTACGATCCTCTAATCAATTTTCACTGAAAGTTAGAAGTACAAACACCGTTTTGTTTGGAGGCTGTGCATTCAGCGTTGCAGCGCCGAAACTGTGGAATTCTGTTCTTTTTGAAATTAGGTCTGCCGAAAACTTAAACTAGTTTAATTCTAAATGAAAACGTATTTATTTTGTATTTCTTATTTTTAACTTTCAGTGGACCTTGACATTATTGCACTTTTTTTGTTAATATTCTCTGTTTCTAGCATTCACGATCTTTGATTTTTATCAGATGTAATATTTCTTTTATTTTTACGGTTCCAAAATTTCTTGTTAAGCGCTTCAGAGCCACTGTAGAAAGCGCTTTATTAATAATGAATTAATATTATTATTGTTATTTATCACGTAACGCTCGAACATGCTGAAACGAGTCCTACTTCCTATTCTGAAACGTATTTGTTCGGTTGTTTCCTTTGGTGGTTAAAATACTAAGTAGTTGGTGACATAACCCGTCTCAGAAGTATTGACGCTTGCCATATACTGTATTTTGTCTTAGCAAAATATTGTCATAAGTTCCCTGTGGTTCACTTTAAGAGTAACTTTACACCTCAAAGGGCATTTCTAGTCACAAAGAAAAAGATGATGATGAGTTGAGTTATTCGCTGTTCTCTAAGCCTTCAACGTTCATTTCTTATCCAAAGGGCGTAACAATTTAGTATCGTCAACGGCCATTTTGTATCACGTTAAGCGGCCTGACTCGTTAGTTTTGACGTACCGGTTCTTACTTGACATGCGAAATTGAACGAGAACAAGAATGAAAACTTTCCGGCCCGCAGTCGGGCTGTCTTTGGAGACTGAGGTGTTTCTTAAGGATCAGTTGCATTTTAGGGCCTGATTACATGAGCGGAGCTGGTGCGTTTTGCCGGGCTTATCCTTTTTGACAAAATAGCCGGAAGTTAATTACTGACACGCAGCAAAACTCAACTTTGTGATTTCATGAAAACCAAGCCAGCCCGGTCAGCTGGTATTGCGGTATAGCGATAGTGTAATGACGGGATAAATAAAAGTGGCCTCAACAAAGCCAAACAGCGCGGCAAACCGGACCTGCTCGGCTCATGTAATCAGGCCCCAAATATTTAACGACGGTGTCAAATTACTAATACAAGTTCTCTTCGGCTTTAGAAGAATAATTGTGTTCTTCACTGATCTTGTTCTTTAAGAGAAATGTAACTCTGCTCGCATACCATTTGGTGCAAATAATTTGGCGTTCGAAAGTAACACGTCGGGATAGTTTGCAGGCTAAGAACTACACCACTATTTTAAAATGTAATCCCAGGTCCTATAAGTCATCGAGTCTTTCCCGGAGGACTGAACTGGAGGAGATCAGGAGATCTTGCACCCCTTGCGGCCCTGTTAGAAATGTTAAAGTCTTTAACCAGTAAGCAAAGAGTTGCAAGGGAATCGGCAAGTATAGCTGCCTTGAGTTCCTGCAAAAAGGTTAGGGAAAGGGAAACAAAGATGAGAATGTATAAGAATGTCCAGGTTATTCCAGAATTAAGGAAATCATTGCCAATACAGAGAATGTAACCTACAACTCGTTTAATAAAGAACTCACATATTTTAGTCAAATTTTTTTTTTCACTCTACCACTTAAAAAGAGCAATGGTAGCTCCCACTGACTAGTCTTTCGAACAACCCTTTCTTATCAACGGGCTTATTGTATCAGTCCCATTCGCCTTCGATTTTTATGCAAAAACTGGTAGAAAGATACAAATAGTTTTGCAGTGATTAAAATCAACTGGTTATAGAGAGGGTAATTGTTCCTCAAATCACAGGTATATTCCGCTAAGATATAACGAGTAAAATTAATTATGGTAAATTATTAAATTCTGTAAATTCAGATGTTTGACTAAAAAATACCTATTTAATTAATGAAAAATGTTCATATTGTGCAGATTACATTAAGAATACAGATCATAGTATTAGCTTCAAAAACTACCAAAAAATAATGAAAGCTTAAGAACCGTAGTAATGAAAACCGCAAATGTTATCACGCTCATCTAAGTCTGAGGCGATTTCTTAGTAGGGCCAAACTAATCATTCCAAAATATGTATCGAAAAGTAAATCTACTACTAATAATTTGTCCAAAACGAGTATAATGAAAATTCTTAAGAAAACAAAAATAAGACTCATTTGTCGTTAGAGCAAATGTTTGAAAAAATAGTGTTGAGATGACTCCTCTATTTTCTGCCCCAGAACTTGAAGCGCGTATACCATTTTTCTCCGGAACGCGTACTTTCTTTAACTTTCTCTTTGCTCGCCTTTACCACAGTGAGTTTTGACATCATCGCAGCTTGGCGCTTAGCTTCTTCAAGATACTGAATGCGCTGCTTCCATCCATGATTGGCCGTTTGTTTTTCAGATTCAATGAGCAGTTCAATATACTCAACGTTTGACAATGGATTCGGCTTGAGAGCAATTTCGTCCAAACGGCGTATGCACTGCTGAGCTTTGAGGATGTTATTCATTACTTCGTCGTGCATCTTTTGAAGCTCCTTATCGAGTTTATCAATCATACCCTCCACTTTAGACTTGCCCTCCGTAGCACTCTCATATTTTCTTTTAAGGTCGTCTGACGTTCTCACTTCCACAACTTTCTCAAATTCCCATACGTAGGGAAGATTTTTGTGTTCAGTCCAGTGGCACTTTTTTGGACAAACAACGCAATTACCGCCGCTCATAGCAGAACAACTCGCTTTATCATTGTCGTCGGAAAAGGCACAGTTGTTATGACACGTAAAGTTGCATTTAATACACGTGGTTGTGTGTCTTCCTTGTCCGCTTATATCAACTTGGCGAGGTTTGTTAATTTCCACGGTATACGTGAACTCTTTGTTGGTTTCAATTTCGCTTTCACGGTGCTGCAAAACAATTTCTTCTTGTCGCATCTCTTCGATCTTCTCTAGACCCAAGTTAATTTGCGGGTTCAAGCCTTCAAGCAAGGCTTGTAGCTGGTCACGTTCTTTCAGCACCTCCTTAGTCAGGTCAAGGTGGACACTCTTAGCTTTTGAAAATTCTTCAAAGAAGGCCCTGAAGGAAAGAAAGCCCATCTCCCAAAACATTGCATCAAAGCTCCCTTCTCGGTTGTCAGCGAACAGGGCAGAATTATTGAACTTGAAGTGCTTTTCGCTTTTCGTGATCCCAGCATCCTTAATGGCTTTCAGGACAGGAGGTTTTTGGCCATCTGCAAAGGTTACCATCATAAAGATGTTTTGGGAGAGGTCTTTTCCAAATATGGATAGAACGGACGAAAAGATGTACTCCTGCGTTGGGGTAAGACGCGCCAGGGAAGCCTGAGCAACAAAGCCGACGCCATTGAGGTGGCTGACACCATTTGGTAAAGGAATTGAAAAGAATTCTTCAATTTGTTTTGTTATGGCTTTGTCTCTCTTGAGTCCGTCAGTGTCGCCAAAGCCAGGAGTATCGATTATGGTTAGTTTATAGGGCAATGCTGAACCTTCCACGGGGAAAAATGTGTAAGCAGTGATAAACTTTGTCTGACTTTTCGATGTGGAAACTTTTGGATCATCTGTCACCGCCTTGAATCGGAAGTCATCTTCCCATTTGACTCCCATGATGTAATTTACCATGCCATTGATCAGAGTGCTTTTACCGGCTCCAGTTGCCCCGATCACAAGGAGTACTTTTTCTTCGAATTGTCCTGGTTCACCAACTGAGCGCTTGGAAATCATCCTTCTTTCATCTCTTAGATTCTCTTCCATTGCAAGTTTGTAAATAGAAGGGGTACCATCCTTGAGTTTTAGCTCTTCCCGTCTCGCAATTTCTGCTAGACGACGCTTTTTATTGAACAGCATCTCTGCTTGACGCTTGACGTCTTTTAGGTATTCTATGCGCTGCATCCAACCAGATTCGCCTTGTTGTTTTTCGGATTCAATGAGCAACTGCAAATGATCCAGATTCCAAACTGGGTTCGGTCTGAGAGCGATTTCATTCAAACGAACCCGGCATTTTCGTGCCTTGTGCATTCTTTCATCTTCTTGCATCTCCTCGAACCTTTTAGCACCAATGGTGACATCTTGGGCCATATCTTCAAGTAATCTTTGTAGCTGCTCGCGTTCGTTCAATACCTCCATTGTTAAATCAATACTAACGCTCTCAGCTGAAGACAACTCGGTAAAAAAGTCTGCTAACGCTCGGAAACTCATCTTCCAAAATAATGCATCAAAGCTGTCTTCATCTTCCTTGTTGTCTTTAAACAGTACAGAGTTGTTAAACTTGAAACGCCTGTCGCTAACTGTGAGTTTAGCATTATTTAGCGCCTGGAGTATAGGAGGCTTCTGAGAGTCTGCAGAAGTTATCATCAGAAAGATATTCTTGCAAAGGTCTTTGCCAAGTATGGACAAAATGAAATTGAAAATGTACTCCTGATTTGGCGTAAGACGTACAAGGGAAGCCTGAGCAACAAAGGCAATGCCATCGATGCGGCGGACACCGTTTGGGGTAGGAATTGAGAAGAATTGCTTAATTTGCTTGACAATGTCTTTGTCTCTCTTGAGGCCCTGAGTGTCGCCAAAGCCAGGAGTGTCGATTATGGTTAGTTTATAGGACAATGCTGAACCTTCCATGGGGTAAAATGTGTAAGCAGTGATAAACTTTGTCTGACTTTTCGATGTAGAAACTTTTGGATCATCTGTCACCACCTTGAATCGGAAGTTATCTTCCCATTTGACTCCCATGATGTAGTTTGCCATGCCATTGATCAGAGTGCTTTTACCGGCTCCAGTTGCCCCGATCACAAGGAGTACTTTTTCTCCGAATTGTCCTGGTTCACCAACTGATTGCTTGGAAATCATCCTTCTTTCATCTCTTAGATTCTCTTCCATTGCAAGTTTGTAAATAGAAAGGGTACCATCTTTGAGTTTTAGCTCTTCCCGTCTCGCAATTTCTGCTAGACGACGCTTTTTATTGAACAGCATCTCTGCTTGACGCTTGACGTCTTCTAGGTATTCTATGCGCTGCATCTGACCAGATTCGCCTCGTTGTTTTTCGGATTCAATGAGCAACTGCAAATGATCCAGATTCCACACTGGGTTTGGTCTGAGAGCGATTTCATTCAAACGAACATGACACTTCTGCGCCTTGTGCATTCTTTCATCTTTTTGCATCTCCTCGAACCTTTTAGCACCAATGGTGACATCTTGGACCATATCTTCAAGTAATCTTTGTAGCTGCTCGCGTTCGTTCAACACCTCCATTGTTAAATCAATACTAACGCTCTCAGCTGAAGACAACTCGGTAAAAAAGTCTGCTAACGCTCGGAAACTCATCTTCCAAAATAATGCATCAAAGCTGTCTTCATCTTCCTTGTTGTCTTTAAACAGTACAGAGTTGTTAAACTTGAAATGCCTGTCGCTAACGGTGAGTTTAGCATCATTTAGCGCTTGAAGTATAGGAGGCTTCTGAGAGTCTGCAGAAGTTATCATCAGAAAGATATTCTTGCAAAGGTCTTTGCCAAGTATGGACAAAATGAAATTGAAAATGTACTCCTGATTTGGCGTAAGACGTACAAGGGAAGCCTGAGTAACAAAGGCAATGCCATCGATGTGACGGACCGCACCGTTAGGGGTAGGAATTGAGAAGAATTGCTTAATTTGCTTGACAATGTCTTTGTCTCTCTTGAGGCCCTGAGTGTCGCCAAAGCCAGGAGTGTCGATTATGGTTAGTTTATACGATAATGGTGAGCCTTGCATTGGGTAAAATGTGTAAGCAGCGAGATACTTCATTTGGTCGTTACCTATGGGAACACCTTCTGGGGCAACCTTGAAGCGAAAGTCATCTTCCCACTTCACTCCCATGATGTAATTCACCATGTAATTGATTAGGGTGCTTTTCCCGCACCCAGCTGCGCCAACTACGAGGAGTACTTTTTCTTGGAACTCCCCTTGCTCACCAATAGATTGTCCAGCGATCATTTGCTGTGGAAGAGTGATTTCCTCTTTCATTGGAAGTTTGTAGATAGAAAGAGATCCATCTGTATTGTCTTTGATCTTCAGTTCCTCTTTTTTATTACTCTCCGCTAGACGAAGAGAAGGAGACGCCCACCAAGCCCAAGTAAGTGCCATTTGCCATATCCTTTGAACCAATGAAAGTAATGAGGACATCACATTTTGGCCCACTGTGTGCGACTCGGGGTGTGGAGGGGATGAAGCGGTGCTTTCTCTACAAAAGAGAGTTTGACGTAAAAATTGTATTCAATTATTCCTCCTTTTCACTCACTTAATATTTGGCTTCTGCTTTCAGTCGGTTCTTAATTCACTTTTGACATACAGTAAACACCCGCATATAAGAACAAATGGATTAAGAACACCAGGCTGAAATTTGGCCAATAAAGCTCCATTTTTATCAGAACAAGACTCAGCCTGAAAATTGTAACATGTTGTTATAAAACGGAAAAAGTATCATAATTACAAAACATGTAAGTTTATGTTTGCTGTCAGATAACTTCATTTGTTAATGTAATCAAATTACAGAATAATTTTATTTTATTTTCCTAAAATATTGCTGAATATACCTCTAGCAACATGTTTTGGATAGTATTACTAAATAAAAATTTAAGAACACTTTAAGAACATTTTGAGGCTGATTTGTCATTAAGCACCCGACAAATAAGAACTCAATCAGCCTGACCTCCGAAATCGTGTGTTCTGTAATGCGGGTGTTTACTGTATTCGTTTTTATGAAACTGAAACGTTTGGAATTTAAAGACAATGAATGCCTAGCTTCCTTCTGACCCATGCCGTCCTTCTTATATTTGCTTCACTCAAATTTTACATAGAGGATAAATGTCATAGTCCGTTGCAGGGTTTCCAAAACGCTGAGAACCAAAGTTATTTTAGTCTGAAAACTCCACCAACCTTCTTCCCTGAATCAACAGACTGAAACTTTCAAAATACAGGTACTAGTAAGCCTTGCATGTATCAGACAAAAGGGGCTCTCGTTCAAAGGGGCTGTGTCAGGGCTTCCAACTACGCGTCCTTGCTCGTCAAATAACAATTTTGCCTTGGACAAAAGTGACCGGTAAAAGACCCTCTCTGAACATCCAATCAGACTCTTTTCAGGCGAGACGTTATGTTTTTATTTAAAATCCAGCAATATAAATATTCTTGTCTTTTGAATTAATTCACTTTACTCATAGCGTCCGCGTCGCCGAAACGTCCTGTAACTTCTTAATTGCATCTGTTTTGTATCAGTAACGCACTAATTCTTAACACTTAACGTTAGGAAAGAAATTTACAGCTTCGTGGCAGACAATTATGTCTCATAAGCATTAAGTCAAACGTTCGTTACAAACGAAATAAAGTGAACTTTGAAAAACTGTTCGGCTTACCAGATAGGATAAAAAGGTTTGAAAAACCACAATTGCAATCCGTTTAAAACTTCTTAAAGTTTGACCACCCGTGTCTTCTTTTGAAATCGTGTTAGACTATTTATACCTTTTCAATGTTGATTTTGAGTAGTTATTTTTATGTTCACTCAATTTAGTGGCAGTTCTCATTGTCCGAATTTTGATAAATTTCGTGACACAGCTCCTTTAAAACGTTTGAGGAGAGTAGAATATCAGTAAGGTGATAATTTACATGTATTTCACCTTTTGGATTCCGCACTGTCCAGAGGACTTGCTGTCCACCCAAAGATGCCCATAATCAATGGTATAAAACTAAAAAAGATAAATAAACAAAACATTCTATGAGCAAGACTTATATGTGTTCCGCCAATTCTATCAGCAATCAGAAATTTTTATCTATCATGACTAGTTATGTCTTTGACGGCTTTGACGGCGACATCAAGATGGGTGTGAGCTGCAACGTTCGAGATACTTTCGCTTTAGTATTCTATTGAATGACCCACTGTTCGGATTATCCCTGTTTTCAGGAAAGTGCGCCGGCGAGCATTAATCGACTTATAAATGTTAGAAATTTTATGTTTTAGTTTTTTTTCCCCTAATTTTACTTCTGAGATATGTGTAAACTAGCCGTATGTTGTTAAGTATATTTACCGTGTAAAATATAGTGTCTATATCTACCATGTATAGTCACTAAGTTATTGATCGAGTCTTGGCAACCGGATTGCTAATTTTTTTTCACTTTATTGGTAAAGAGAGGCAAAGACGACAAACGACTAAACGAAATTGCACGATATGAAAGCGAGGAATTGGCAAATCATTTTCTTGGGAGGAAGATCATTTGTCACTGTTTATGTTCAAATATATTATACTCAATCCAAATTTTCATCTCCTACCTTTTTGCCTAAGAGTAACGACATTAGCGTCATAAATGCTTACCTGAAAAAATCTATTTTCAGGCTATTTTAACACAGAAAGTTATAAATTCCATCTTCTGTGGCATGATGTCACCGGCTTTGAGAGCGACATCAAGATGGGTGTGAGCTGCAACGTTCGAGATACTTTCGCTTTAGTATTCTACTGAATGACCCACCGTTCGGCATGATTATCACGTGCAATATACGTCACTGTCGAAAATTTGTCTACCTAACAACAAAAGGGAAATTCTTGGAAACACAAGAACAAAGCTGGTATCACTGTTATTCTTGCAAGATGGTGCCGGGGGCAAAATACTTAAAATAAAATTTTTTGGTTTATTACAGAGGAAGAATGTTAGTCATTCTTTCATGCTTTTTCTTTATTGTTTGTCTTACCATATATACGTCCCATTATACATCCTAGTATATTTTGTTAAAGTGGATAGTCTTACACAGCACATTAGAAACTCGTAGAATACGAGACATCTTAGTGACTATAAACAGCCGTTTTCAGGGAAGTGCTTCAGCGAGCATTAATCGACTTATTAATGTTAGAAATTTTATGTTTTAGTTTTTTCCCTAATTTTACTTCTGAGATATGTGAAAACTAGCCGTATATGGTTAAGCATATTTACCACGTAAAATATAGTGTTTATGACTACCATGTATAGTCACTAAGTTATTGATCGTGTTGATACACTGGCTTTTTCAGCACTCCGCTGAACGTAACTCAGTCCACCTCTGATAAAGTTATTTGTGTGCTACTGATAAAGAAGGCTTCTCCACTGGTAAACGATGATTTTTAGTGTCGTTTGCTGATGGGGTCGGCGAGAAGGAGAGAAACTCCACCAAAATCAGCCAGTTAAACTTACAAGGTTTATTTTACTTACTCGCAAGGCGGTTCTACATTCTTCCTGATGTTCTTCTCTTTCTCTATCTATCTATAACTGCTTACCCTTTCTTCCTTCAGTTCCTTAGCAGCTCACTATTTATTTATTTTTGGTCGTTGACCATGTCTACGTATATAATAATGCAAGGATGTATCTGCTAACAAAAACAAGCCACAAAACCCTAACTAGCTAAGTTAATTACTAAAAAGGTCGAAATGCTCATTTAAAAGATAACTATCTTCCGAGGTATGTCAAATTTGGAGACAAGATGTCCCACGCTCAAAAACGCACTGTTAATATTTATGTTTCTGCATGAGCTTATTAGTAAATTGGTTATTCATTATGTTGCATTTTTAAAGGTAAACACTTAGAATGCTCTAGAACCTTAAAAGCCTATTGATCGGATCTTTATCGAACTTTTATTAACTTTCCATATATCTTCAAAATCAAGAAGATAAGTCCTGTAACAATATCTTGTCAACCGGACTGCTCATTTTTTTCACTTTTTGTTGAAGAGAGACAAACGACTACGCGAAATTGCACGAAATGAAAGCGAGGAACTGGCAAATCATTTTCTTGGAAAGAAGATCATTTGTTACTGTTTTTGATCAAATATATTATGCTCGATCCAAATTTTCATCTTCTACCTTTTTGCCTAAGAGTAACGACGCAGAGTACGTCTTTTTTCACATGAACAAACCATGAATCACAGGAGCAAGACTTACCAACTGAAATCGCCGGGAAATCGAAAGCGGAAACCATTATAGCTGATATTGTACGCAAATTTCCATCAGCAATCAGGAATTTTTATTTATCATGAATTATGTCTCGTCCTTACCTTATAAAGGATGTAATTCAAACTGACAATTATATAAAACTTTTACCTTGAAAGTAGTAAATCTATCCGGGTCCGTATTGGAAGAGTTTGCTTGTAGTTAAGTTCTGAACTGAGGTATACCTTCCAAGCCCACCTAGATGCCAACACAGAATTCAATTGTAAATAAACTTGACATGTAGAATTGGTTAGGATTGAGCAACTAATTACAAAGTATAGGGAAAGTTTAGGCCATTTTTGCACATTTCAATGTGTTCTTAGTAAACAAAAATGCGTAGTGAAGATATAGTTTAACTCCCAAAGTTTGCGCCACATCGGTAGAAATAGGAGCCGATTTCTAGTTCCTGTTACAAACAGCAAATTCACTTAACATTAGCGTCATAAGTGCTTACCTGAAAAAAAAATCTATTTTCAGGTTATTTTGACACAGAAAGTTATAAATTCCATCTTCTGTGGCATGATGTCACCAGCTTTGACGGCGACATCAAGATGGGTGTGAGCTGCAACGTTCGAGACACTTTTGCTTTAGTATTCTACTGAATGACCCACCGTTCGGCATGATTATCACGTGCAATATACGTCACTGTCGGAAATTTGTCCACCTAACAACAAAAGGGAAATTCTTGGAAACACAAGAACAAAGCTGGTGTCACTTTTATTCTTGCAAGATGGTGCCGGGGGCAAAATACTTAAAATAAATTTTTTTGGTTTATTACAGAGGAAATATGTTAGTCATTCTTTCATGCTTTTTCTTTATTGTTTGTCTCACCATATAGACGTCCCATTATACATCCTATTACATTTTGTTAAAGTGGATAGGCTTGCACAGTACATTAGAAACTCGTAGAATACGAGACATGTCAGTGACTATAAACAGCTGTTTTCAGGGAAGTGCGCCGGCGAGCATTAATCGACTTATTAATGTTAGAAATGTTATGTTTTAGTTTTTCTTTTGCCCTAATCTATGGTTAAGCATATATTTACCACGTAAAATATAGAGTCTATGTCTACCATGTATAGTCACTAAGTTATTGATCGTGTCTTGGCAACCGGATTGCCAATGTTTTTTCACTTTTTTGGTGAAGAGATAAACGACTAAAAGAAATTGCACGAAATGAAAGCGAGGAACTGGTAAATCATTTTCTTGGAAAGAAGATCATTTGTTACTGTTTATGTTCAAATATATTATGCTCATTCCAAATTTTCATCTTCTACCTTTTTGCCTAAGAGTAACGACGCAGAATACGTCTTTTTTCACGTGAACAAACCATGAACCACAGGAGCAAGACTTACCAACTCAAATCGCCGGGAAATCGAAAGCGGAAACCATAATCAGAGGCCATTATTAAAGTGTGTTACGCCAATTTCTATCAGCAATCAGGAATTTTTATTTATTGTGAAGTTTGTCTCGTCCTTACCTTATAAAGGATGCAATTCAAACTGAAAATAATATAAAACTTTTAC
>BOPM01000142.1:707230-717301 GCA_022179025.1 Porites australiensis
CGTCACGAAACTCATGGCCTGATGCTCTTGTAATCGTTTACAAAAAACGGCTGCCGCCAACTCGATAGCCGCTTCATTATATGTCCACATACTTTGAGCACAAGAAAAATCCAAGAGCCAGCAGCCTCTAAAATAACTCAACAGAAAGGTCCTGTGAACTATAGGGAAGATTCCATCAAAGATTCCATCACTCATTGTGGAGTAGCCGTCATTAACTCTGCCATTACAATGGTCGCTGATAAGAGGACACAGTAAATCCACGTAAAAACATTCCACAGGCAAACAATTTTAAAATAACGCCAAAAAATTGTTCTGTAATCACCATAGAATGATTCTTAATACAAAACTTCGCTAACTATCGAACGATGGCTGAGATTTAGACAGATAAAAACAGCCTTCCAAAATCTCCGACACAACTTGAAAAAGTTGGGCTGTCTTTTTCAAGTTTGTTTTCATTGGCTCGCGCATGCGTGTTGGGTGACATAGCCCCTTTAAGTGACCAAATACATCAGTGAATGAAAAAAAAAAAAATCTTTTGTGGTACTAGCCAGCGGCTATATGTACAGTACTATATAAGTTTTTTGGTTGTAGCTGTTGTAGTTAAATTTGGCTCATGGTACAAATTGTCTTTGTACTGGCACAATTACTTTTAAACTGGTACAAAATGTTAATAATTATTATTGATCCGACAGTACATTTGTATCGCAAGTTATGATTTGTACAATGTATCCTTTTCAGATGTCCCTTGCAGATGCAAAACTGTCTTTTCCAGTCCACAGTTTAACAATGAAAAGAAGTGGTGAAGATACATCACAGGAATGTAAAAAGGTACATGTTAGATTGCATAACTAGTGTTGCAATATTATGCGCAGTAGAGATGCGCAATGCAATTCAGGGGAATGACCTCAGCATGCAAAGAAAGTAGTGTTCGATAGCCCGGGGCCAGTAGGTTGTGCTATTGGGCTAGTGAATTCTGTTATTAACTTGCCTGACAGGCAAGTGAAGTTTTTTGAGGAATCCAAATTACAGAGGAACTGTGAAATCAATCTGCTCATCAAAACGTTTTTGGGGCCAGTTGAAATGATGTTTGGGCTAGTAAATGTTAGCTTCAGCTTGCCCAAATGGCAGGTTGTAAAAGTGACTTTCTTTGCACCCTGGACCTTAAATTCTTCTTTAAGAACAGGCAACTTGAATGTAGTGCTAATCTACTGTATGGCCGCAGTACATGTATTTTGTGTGATTTCCCTAAAATAAGCCACTGTGACAATTCATATTGATGTCATTTCATTTTCTACCTCTTAACTTTAGACTACCTCAAAAACAAGACATGCAGATGTAGACATGGATACAAATGATGATAGTAGCGACAATGAAGATCCCTCTTTTCACATGGATGATGAAGAAATGTTTTGCGATGTTCCAGCCGCAAGAAGACAAATAAGCAATATGTGTAGGTAGACAGCAAGCTAATGATAAGTTAAGTCTAAGGGACAGTCAATTCCCTCTTAGCAGACACCTCTAAAAGACAGCCACCTTCCTAAAACAGACACCCAGGGATTGTACCTGCCTTTTGTTACTCCTTTTAGTTGACTCTCTATAAGATAAACATCTCTCTAAGGTAGGCATGTAGCACTGGTCCCAAAGGTGTCCATCTTAGAAATGGTTGAGTGCTTTGTGCAATTGATGCTACGAAAACGAAGCTGTGTTTTCACAGTAATAGCCCAGGAGGGCTAGTTTGATTTGCTCTTGTAGTTATTCTCCATAGTGCTGCTGATCACTGTGGTTATGTAAGTACCCATAACTTACATGGATAGATGAACACCATTGGATCCAACCCTCAGTGCCATCTAAGAGAGATACTCATCTTATATACATGTAGAGTTACATGAAAGGAGTAAAGAAAGGCAGGGAACAAATCTAGGTGTTCATTTTAGGGAGGTGGCTTTCTTTCAGAGGTGTCTGTTAAAAGAGAAATGACTGCACAGCACAATGTAATGTGAAATTTGGGTTGATAGAAAGTATTTTTTGTCATACAACTGGCTCATGATATTGTTTCTTTGGATGTCTGTGTCATGTGTGTACGGTCACCTCTCTCCTTTTGGACACCCCTATAATAGGGACACCTCCCTAAAATGGACACCTAAGGGTCACTGTCAACTTTGCTCCAGTCATGAGACTTTGTAAATTTGTATAAGAAAGACATGTCTCTAAGATGGACACCAGTTCAAAAAGGATCCATCTTAGAGAGAGTTGACGGTAATAGGGAACATTATAGTTGTCTCATTGGATGGCTCTGTGTTGTGAATGTACGCTGTACACTCTATGTTGCCATTCTAACTGTAGATTGTATCTTCTCTTTAAAGTGGAAGATAATTGTACAGATACTGCAGAAGCATTAGTCAAGTTTACCACTCAGTTTGAAGAAAGGTAAGTCATACCATGGATCTATGGTCATACAGTTGTAAATAAATGATCTCACTCTTAAAAAGTAAGCTTGCAGATGTCTGGACCTTTTAGATTGCACCTGAAGATTCCCCAATTTTTATATAGAATGGAAAATCTCAATAATTTATACAGTGTATACATATTTTTATTTTGTATGAAACTTGACTCAAAGGTACCTGTTACCTTTGTGAATAACAGTAGTGACTTATATGAAAATCTTGAAAGTTAAAGATCTTGCCTACTGGATCTTGAATTTTCAGCTTCTTTCCAACAAGGTCTCGAATTTTAACCCTGATTCTAGATTCTAGACCTTTCTTTAAAATGCCAGTACACCACGAGCAGCTGGCAACTCACATGCACATTCAAATTCTGATTGATTATCAGATATGGTGAAACACACCCGTATTTTTACATGGGTCCACTTACTGAAGCCATCAAGGAGGCAGGAGGAGCTTCAGCTAAAGAGGTAAATAACAATAAAACAGTCAAGAGGATTCTCAATGGTTAGTAGTCATCTGTTTACAAGGTAGTTTTGCGTGATTGAATTTGGAGATGATGAGTGTGTAGAACATTAGAGACGTTTATATTGGAGGACATGGACGTCGACGATGATGATACAATGTAATTATCGAACTTAAAATATTCTCAAAAAGTAGAAGCCCCGGAAAGCGTCTTTGTACTTTTTTTCACCAAAAAACTTAGCATTGTCATTTTTATTGAATGGGGTAAGCCCTCTCCCGATGACAAAATGATAAAAGTTCTAACAGTGCGACATTCTTGCTAGAACTCGTAGTAGAATGATGACAGCTATCACGTTTTCCCGCCAAAATGACGCTGATTCACGCGTGCGCGCTCATCTACCAGGGTCGTGATACAGCTGATATCTGTCGTTCAGCCCCAGTCAAACTCTTTATTTTAACACCAGAAAAAGGCGGGTTGTATGCATCCGACCTCAGGTGTTATTCTTTGCATTTGATATCTACGTGTGATTTGTACAGCTTTACTAATTATATTGGTTTGTTATGATTCTTAGAGAAGACCTTTGCTCATATACCTTCATCATGATGGTAGCATCTTAACAAATGTATTTTGTAGGTAAGTCAAATTACGTTGTGTAGTGAATTTTTTTAGTACTGCGAACTTGCACCTCTTACGGCAACCACATTGATGATGCTGCTGCGTAAGGCAATGGCCTGTTTTGTGCCATCGTCCCTGCCTTCTATGAGCCGAAAACTTCCTTTTCAGTCTGTTCCCATTAGATACTTGTTCTCCCTTTCCTTTGCTCTCTAGAATTGGGATGTAGGAAAGTTAGAGTAGGAACGGGTAACTGTAAAACAGTTTCAATAGCCAGTGTCCCCTCTTCTTTTCCCCCACCCTACTCCCCGCACCAGAAATTCCTGGATTCGCCATTAAAAATGCACCGCAAGAAACTGCTGATCAATGCGGAGCTTAAGTTCTGACTGGACGCTCTTATTAGTTTTCATTTAAAACTGTGCAGCCTGCCTTCCCTTTTTAAAGTATTTTATATTTTTATTTTCTTTTTGTAGTCAACTGATTTGTTCGGAAACGATAGTAAACTACATCAGCGGTAACTTTGTTGTGTGGGCGTGGGACATGACTCACAACTCTAACAGAGCAAGGTGTGTGTATAAACTGTGTCATTTATTTTTTCGGGACATAGCGGGAGATCCCAAGCTAGAAAGACGGTGGCTCCATCTTCATCCCTCGGGCAGCCAATTACTACAGCCCAAGCTTCGCATCATCTTGGTCCCGTGCGCCGCCAGTTGCTTTAAGTGATTGTAACAATGTAACTGGTCTGTCGACATTGATCTCTATTTTCCTCGCATTAAAACTTGGTTTTTCACATGACTTACCCGTAAAAACCTGCAGTGTGCTGCGACGTAATCGCAAGCTGTCGACGTCGGACGTTTTCAGAACATCCTAGACCCTACAGACAAATGTTTCTATTTATCTCAGTGATCGCAAACATGCCTTGTTTGTTTGACTCGATTTTAGTACGAACAAGGCGCCAAGCAGATGTCTGTGTCGTAACGCAGACCGGTCGACGATCTTGTCCCAGATCATATCGAAATCAGACTTTATCATCCATATAACCGTGTTTTTTTGAAATTATGAAGCCTTCACATTTCCCTTATCCATTCACCCATTCCTATTGTTTCGTTCTGTTCCAGGTTCCTAGATATGGTTACGCAACACTTTGGCAGTGTAGCAGCGAGTACTGTGCGGGGGTTTGTGGCCGAGCAGTTTCCGCTTTTAATAGTTGGTATGAGGAATAGATCGGCCATGGAAATATGTTCAGTCCTTCAAGGTAGGGACATATTATTATTTCTTATGGAAATTTAAGTACAGTCTTTTTTAACCGCCGCAGGGTTAGCTTGACCGGTGGAGCAGCGGTCTTGTGACATGGTGTTCAAGGGTTCGATCTCCGGTCGCACCAGTCCTCACTCAGAGTATGAAAGCTATTTGAAATCACCTAGAGAGTAAAGTTTTATTTTACTATTTTTCACCAGAAACGTTGGCACTGTTATTTTTATCCCTATCGCAAAATGATAAAACCTCTAACAATTGATAACTTGTCCCCGACACTACGACGTTTGCGCTGAAAATTGAATTACAGTGACAATAGCTATCGTGTTTTCCCGCCAAAATGAGGCTGGTTTACGCGCGCGCACTACTTATTACTGAGGAAATTTCGTTCTCGTAGTCTTAATTATTTACAAATGACATGGTTTCCCCTTCAATGGGTGGCACAAAACATTCGTCGCTTTGACCTCGTTAATTCCATTTTGCCGAATATATATTTCCTAGAAATTGCGCTTAATACAAGTGCTGCCCGTTTTTGAACAGCGATGTTAGTTGTAGAGTCAGTGTTGAGAGATGAGGTTTTGAGGTTGTATCGTGTAACCCTATGTTACCTTTTCTATTGTGTACCAGGCTCAGTTACTCTTGATGAGCTCATGACGGGTCTCATGAGCGCGCATGAGACATTTCAACAAGCCATGGACATCGAAATTAGAGAAGAGGTAAACAGGCGCTAAACTTGCTTCTAAAAACTGAGCATTAGGTCCTTACCTGCCTTGCAAGAATCATTGAACAGTTTGGAAACACTGTCGCACAGGGATACATTCTTTCCTAGTTTCCGCCGCACAAGGATGGTTATTGGGAACATAACAAGTCAACAGGAAATAAAATTATAAGAAGAGTAGGGTCGAACTTTGGTGATCCAACTGTAGTGATTGTGGTGTTTTGGATCGGTTGTCGCTTATGGGAGGTAGTCGTACATTGAGGTTCGACTATATTTTAAATAGTAACCGCATTGTAAAACTTTCAGCAAGAGACTAACGATCACCTGTTGTTGTTACAGGAAGAAAGAGAGGCTAGAGAAATGGTGAAGAGAGAACAAGATGAGGCATACCAGGCCTCGCTCCGCCAAGACAGGGCCAAGGTTAGGTTTCAACTTTGTTCTGACAATTTCCTTTTAATAATTAATAGAAAACCAATGTAAAGAAACTGCTCAGAACCTCTACGTAAAATGGTAACACATAACATTCTCGAATGCAGATCTATATAGTTCATACACTTAGTAGGCCGCAAATATTTTGATTTTGAGCAGTTTTCCCATGTCAGGTGTTGCACAGCGTTCCTTTATCTCACCCTTCAAAACCTCAAGAGTGATCAGCATCAATTTTCTTCTAACAATATCAATACGTAATCAAGGGAGCAGGTGATAAGAATTAATAAAATGATCACCTAACTAAAAATGCTTTGTCTAACAAATTCTCTCAACTAGTTTTTCAAGGGCATTTATGAAGATCAGTATTGAGAATTTGTATATGCATATTGGGGATTAAAGGGTTCAAAACTTCGTTTATTGTACAGGAGGAGGAGAAAAAAAGACAAGAAAAAGAAGAACTGCTCTCAAAGAAACTACATGAAGAACAAGCTTTACATGAGGCCCAGCTTAAAGAGGTAAGCTCACTGCATCTGATTTGGAATCAGATTCAGTATTGGAGAATATGGTGATTTGAAGGTTGCTCATATATTTATTTGTTTGTTTGTTTGTTTGTTTGCAGGCACAACGATTATCCCTTATGGATCACCTTCCTGCAGAGCCTGGGTCCGAATGTACCGATCCAGTTTCCAATCTTCGGTTTCGACTTCCCGACGGAGAAACCGTAACAAGAAGATTCCTTGCTAGTAACCCACTTCAGGTAAGATTTGTTTTCACTGCCTAGGAAGCCAACTGAGCAACATTTACACAGTGTAGTTAAGACAAGTACATCTCAGGATCTCATTTAATAATCGCCTTGTACGGCTGAAATAAATAATGAAACATCTCCAGAGGAAAGTATTGCTGTGAATTTATCCACAGAAAATCTTAGAACCACATTGTACTGCATTTTAAAGACAGACATACACTTTCTTTTCTCGCAGGTTGTTTTAACATTTGTTCAGACGCGAGGATTCTTAGACAGTGAATATAAAGTGGTTACGAATTTCCCTCGGAGAGACGTAAGTATGACTTAGAGACTTTTTGTCCCCAGTAGCTAGAAGCCTGATTATTGCTTCTTTTGCTGCACTGTTGTAAACCATTGTACTCGAACCTTTATTACCAACGGAAAATACCTTTTTTTATATTTTTTTATATTTTATTAATAATAACTAAATTACAACACAAACAAAACAATCAAAAAAAGGTGCAAAGAAAGTACAGTTCCACTACCTAAGAAAGACAGGAGCAATAAACAAACGTTGATTTTGTACTATCAGTCAGATATATCTGGTTAAATACAAGATTTCAAAATATTTTTTGGTATTTGACCGTCAACGAAAAATACCTTGAAAACGCGCATGACTGAGGCTGTGCTCACACGGTACACAGACGAATTGTCGACGGGTTCAAACTTCGTGTTTTTGGATGTTGAGTTTACACGGAGCCACACTAAGCGTACAAAAATTTAGACGCCCAGCCGTTTGAAAATTTAAAGGCCAAAAACAAGGTTAAACTTTTAGCTGGTATGTGCGAAAATTTGCCAGGCGTGGTGTGAACACCTTGACCGTCTAAATTTTTGAACGTCAGAGGCTTGGTTGCGTGGTGCGTGGTGCGTCAACTGGAAAGCACAATTCCCCACCTCTAGGGAGAATGGGTACAAGCTTTGGGCCCAGTGCTTTTTGGGAGTGTTCGGGTGGACAAGCGCTTGCTTTGATTGGTCGATGGTATTCAAGGCAACCATTAGCCAATCGTAAGTAAGACTTGTCCACCCAAACGATCCCAGAATTCGTTGCCCCGAAAGCTTGTACCCATTCCCCTTATAGTTTCTTGAGTGCGGAATTTTGGATTTGCTTATGCCTTGCCTTTCGTTATCGCAAAAATAATTACATTTCGTTTTAAATTTTTCAGCTTACGGAGTTGGATGCAACACAATCGCTACAGACTGTTGGACTTTATCCGCAAGAGACCATTTTTGTTGAAGAGCGCTAGTAGTGAATGAATTGATCTTCACAATGTTATACAAATATACACGCCATATGTCTCGTCGAACTGCCACGATTACTTCAATTTAGCGCCTAAAGCAACGAGGAGAACAAAATTTTTTACTGCGGATTAAGATAGATACGAGGACAGTTTGATGTTGAGCTAAAGGAGAAATGTGAGAGTAGTTTATGAACGTTAGATGTTTGGGTTGAGATATTGATTGATAAGTCGGCTAATTTGCTTTGAATATTTCTTTTATTATCAAATTTTTAAATTAAATTATATTTAACGGGAAAGCGAGGTTTTGAGGAAATTTTTTTTAGACATGTCGCAACAACTTAGGCGGAGTCGATTTTTACGTAGTACGATCAGGATTGCAAAATTTAATGTTTCATCTTAGGCTATGATCGTACCATACCGGATAACTTTGGCGCTGCCGCGAAAATCATACCGGATGGGGTTTCTGTTTACACATAAGAACGGTTTGGGCGGCGCTATTTCTGTGACGGAGCGAAGCTGCGTGGCGCTGATCTCGAAAGTGGGGCGTCACATATCGTAGAGGTCTTGTACCACACTTTGGTGAAGTGTGGACACCTATTCGGGCCGTCACGGAAGTAAATAAGTCGGAGCGAAGACTGGAACCGACTAAGACGGAAGTAAATATTCAGGAATGAGGACTGGAATTGAGTTCACCAAGCCCGCTCGGCCAACCGCACCAGCACGATGGTCGATGCGTGTGAACAACTTGTGCCGCCCCGGGTTGTTACTGTTCATGCTGTACTGGATAGTGACAATAGCCTCTTTAAAGTGTCTGGAGAGCAAAGGTAGGCTGCAACCCAAAAGTGATTTGAGGCAGGTGTTTTTGAATTCAAATTCAGATTGGAAACACTTATACGACATTGTCGTGGTAAGACGGAGATGGCAGAGCTTGGCTTTAAGTTAAGGGCTGCTATGGTCAATACCGAGGATTGTTTCGTTCCTTGTGGTTCTTTTTGCGTCCACAAAGTCAGATGAGTATAAAATGCTGGCGACAGGGACTACTCAGTTTTTTTTTATCGATACTGAGTGTTGGTCAGGACTCGGCCCTGTTGCTTTGAAGACTGGTAACCAATCAACCAGTTCAACCCTTGTTAAAGACTACAGACAACTCTATTTGAACGAAGGTCAGTTAAAAATGTGACGAAGAGTAGTACATATAATAAGGCAATGATAACGAACATTTGATCGGCATGTAATAATGCGGGGATGTTATCCATGGCAAGCGGAAGTTGTTAGTCCTCTTTGTTTGCCTCACAAATGCTAAATCATGTGTTCACGTTTACCTTAGTTACCCGTATGTTACTCGCATGTATTCGTATGTTACCCGTATGTACCCGTGTGGTGTCGTGTTTTAGTCAAGACCGTTACTTAGTGCCTGAGTTGACTCCAAAGTTAGAATATAATATATAATTAGAATATCATTTATATCAAAGGTAGTGTTGAAGAGGTTTCATTTGAATGTTCACACCAAAGGATTTTGTCCACAGACCCGAAATGCGAGCTACTATAACGCTCTCTCCTTCCCAGAGAAGTGTCCGCCTTCAGAGAGGGTCAAAGGAGTCTGTAGGACTGCAGGGACCAACTGTGAGTGTTCGTTTTATGTCCTTTTAAAGAAGGAGTCCGTCAGATACAGTTGACTATACATGTATTATTACCAATATTTGATCCTGAAGGATGTGGCCAATCACCTGGATCTGTTGTCATATAAATAGAACACGACCTCTTCCGGTTGCTACAAGGTGTCTTCCTGATTAGCACGTGCGGTCCACGCGCTTTCGTTTGCAAAAGCCTCGGCCTCCAATTTAACTTGATACAACCTGTCCAACCTACAATCTTGGACAGAATAAAATGGAACAGCAAACCCCCATGCCGCCCAAATCAAGCACCCATGATGAAGCCGCGTAAAAGCCAAAACGCGCCATTTTCGCATCCTTGATTTTGGGGGAGTTTAAAATGGAACAACAAACTCCCATGCCCCCCAAATCAAGCACCCGTGGTGAAGCCGCGCAAAAGCCAAAACGCGTCATTTTCACATCCTTGATTTTGGGGGAGTAGAGTGCGGGGGGGGGGGGGGGGTAAAATTTTGTTCA
>BOPM01000142.1:717311-740363 GCA_022179025.1 Porites australiensis
GGGGGGGGGGGGGGGGGGGGGGGGGGGGGGGGGGGGGGGGGGGGGGGGGGGGGGGGGTACAACTTTGTTCAAGATTGTAGGATATGACAATATAGTTGTTGTTCTGTGTGCGGTCAGTAGCTCTTTGTAAATCTAGCCCATATTTTGAGTCAGAAGACTGATCGATTGAAGACGTGATGTGTCGCGGATGCTTTACGCACCAATGGACCATGGAAAGTGTGTGGTTTGTTTAGAAATTTTAAAAAAGAATGCCGCTCTTAACACATCCGGCTGCGGTTTTGCTACGTGTTACTTCTGCTCTACAGTATTTTCAGTTCAAAAATATACCAGCCTGTGTGGCCAGCGGGATTAGCGGGGGAGTGCTCGCAGTTCCGCCGGCAAGAAAGTACCCCGTGCAATAAAAATCCCGCCGGCTACGTTGGCCCTGTTAAAATGTACGGAAACAGAATAGCTGATTAGTTATTGCCTCCAGAATAAAGGGGTCAGGTGCTCCTGGAGTAGTATGTTCTTACTTTAAGACCTTTAAGGCTTTAGCCGGGCTTTAGGCTCAACCCTTTTGGCGGATTTAACCAGAGGACGGACTCCGTTCGTCTTCCCAGGACTTCACGGTGAAGTGAAATAAACACTTGACCTGGAACCACTTACAGGCAGAAAGTTCTGCTTTCAAGCCTTCATAGAATTCTTCAGGGAGCGGTCGAAATGTTTTGCTGCGATGAAGTGTTAAAAGAGTGTCAGTGGTACAGATAAGAACTGCGTACCACAGGGAAATATTGTCACGCAAGTATATTTGTCACGCATTTTTATTTCGGGATACTCAGCGTAAACATGTCAATCAAACTCATCCACGGGTCATTTCATTTCACGCATCTCAAGCAGGATTGATTAGCAAAATCGGGGTCAGCCATGTTGAATTAAAAAGTCACCCATGGCACGCAAATGTCTCTCGAAAGGATTTGCAAACAGCTTAGCTCAGTTTTAGGTCGAAAAACAAAGTTTGAGACCACTTGGCCACAGTGGAACGTGATCAAGGTAAGCCTATGATTACTGAACTTTGACTCACTGAAAAAGTTTATTTGGTGTTTACATGTGAGCTCTTGGGAAAGTTCTTCGCTGATGAATGGAGGCCGTCGTTGCTAAGTATTATGATCACTGCTTAGTTATGTTAATAGAACATGGAGTTTTAATTCTTCCATGGCAAACAAATTAAAACTTAGTTAAAAGATTGTTCCTTCACAAAGAGGTACTTAGACATTAAAAAAATAGTAAGACATTTGAACGGAGGTAAGACATCCTGAAATAGAAGACGTTGTCAGTCTGTGACGAGAGCTCTTAGCTTTAGCTTTCGACTAATCATTTATAGCAGAGCAGCGATAATGAGTTCTTTATGGTGCTTTTCTTAATTGAATAACGAAGAAAATATATTCCATCAATCTTTTGTTATACAAAGCAGAGCTGCACTGTGCCCTTTACATGCATAACTAGGGCAACCTGTGAGTTTGTGATACAGATCACGGATCAGTATTCTGGCGAGCCAGGCGGGAACTGTGGTCAGACAAAGGTAATTTACAACGGGTAGGAAGTGTCGATAAGCGGAAGGGCTATTTCCTTTCGGATGCAATGTAACTGAACAAGTAAACTGTTTGCATTGCGCCATTCATAAATGACCGCTTTTAACAATATCGGCTTCTTTAATAACTTGATATCTAAACAGCTGATCTGTACGTTTCACGTTCGCCTTGCAGAGATCGTCGACAACTTCAGTTTACATCGAATTTTGCGGGAAGTTAACAGTCGATGTTGTACACATTGCGTCAAAAAGGTATAGTAATGCTTGCTCTTGTTCATTGCTATTGTTCAACGATAAAAGACGTTTTGTTATTGTTTATGATGTGTAAAAATCATATGAAGAGCTCTTTATTCACTTCACGCGGCTGTTGGCCGACAGTGAAATCTCCACAAAGATTTCTTGCATTAGACTCCTACGGATTAGTTTAAACATAAGGCATTTGCAGGATAATTTTCATCTCTGCATGAGGCCATGTTCTGTTGTGAATAGATTGTTGAAATAATGGCAAAAGTAAATGAATTACGTTGACAATTTTGACTTTAACAACAATGGAAGAACACTAAAAAAGTCCACATCACTTAAATTTGTACCAAAATTGTGAAATTAGTTCGTATGTAACAGTTACAGCATCAACTTTAGATTTTTTCCTTGCTTGCTTGCATTTGTACCCCATTTTTTAAGCTGGCCGGCTCATATCATTTGTGTATTCATCGTTGGTATTGTCAATATCTTTCAATCCAAGGGGATTAAGTTCATTTCGTTGGTGCTTTGGCACGTTTATTCAAAAAAAAAAAAAACGTAATTGCTGATCGAGAACTATCGAAAAAACAAAAGGCTTTATGCTAAAGTAATCCTCAATAGCTTTCATGGTAAAATGTATTCATATTAGAGGATTTCGTCCTTAGATTCTCGACTAAAGTGCTGAAATGTGCTCCCTTCTACAAAACTCCAACTTGGCCGTAGTTTTAAGGATAACTTCTTACATTTTTACAGTAAATTACACGGAAATTGAATAGGTAAGTGACCCGATCGAGTTAATAATCTAGTGATTGTGGGCCTGTTTGTGATATTTATTATCTAAAAGAAGGCTTTTCATTTCACGTTATCGTCATAACCATTTGCCTAATAAAGGCATTTAGCAGATCCCACTCTACTCCTGATAACAAAGTTTTATTGAAGCCCGAGAGCGGAGTTCGCGTGATTCGCGTGAAACGGAACTCGTTCGCTAAGTATCTACACCTTGGGCGTCCAATCTGTCAGCAGTAACTATTTTTCTTTCACATTTTGTAAGAGCGTCAATCAAGCTGTTGATGTTTATTCCATGTAATGAACAAATGTCACGAGATGGGATAAAATATGTTACTACAGGACATAAACACGCGCGCTATTGTCTCTAAATTGCGTTACATATAACTTAGTTAAATGATGTAGCTGGCAAAATTCGTTGCGTCGTCTGTATGCCACTAATGCAGTTTTCAGGACATTTTCAAGTGGTTAAGATGCTTAGGAAAAGATAAGCAAGTAGCAGACTGTCGTATCCTAATTAAAAATAAAGTCGCAACTATATCTCTGGGAACCATGTATGCGTGCATGATGTTGACAAGTCACTTGAAACTTGAGCACGCAAATTTCCTGCCCAGAAGCGAGCATTTGGTCATGTTTGAGTCATTCATCTGTGATCGAGTGAAGAAGACAACACCGATTTTATAGCGTGGATAAAATCCAAGATTACGCAGTACAGGCCTTACTGTGAGTCAAAACTGGGATAAAGTATTGAAGACTGAAACTAGCATCTTGTAGTAGACTGACAGGAGTCTTAAAATTTCGGATAAACGCTTCAAATTTAATGGTAGGTGACCCATTCCTGACTTTGGATATATAAAAACCATGTAACATCTGTTGCCTTGTTTTCAGTACTCGTTCCTGAAATCCTTGTTTTCGTTTGTTAAAATGATTATATCATGCCTTATAAATTTGCTTCTTCAGTAAAAGGATTTAGAATTCATTATTTAGAGCTGGCAGTTATAGTGCTCTTTCATCCTTTCTGTAGCACGCTCTTCGGAACGTTTCAAAGTCTCTGATGATTACTCTTATCATACCTTGCATTATTTGGCCGTTGGTTGTTATTTTTCTCAGACTACAAAAATCTTGTGAATGATCACTGAAGTGATTGCAACATACTAGAAATATCAAAAATCCATTCTGTCAAAGTTATTACAGCTAATTACAATGCAACAGTAACTTTAATAAATCTGTCTTTTTAGAATAATTATCAGTTTAGTCTTATAGAAAGGGTTATATGACCTCGATGGGATGCATATGAAGTAAATTTGAAGCTTTTACCATGGATTCAATTAAAAGATTATCATCAACCTTTCTTTCTTTTTTTCTGTTTATTTATAACATGGAGACTTTCTCAACCATGACATTCTAGACAAAAAATTGAATCTTGCTTTGATTTTTGTTAGCAGTTGTGCATATTTGGTCTGTTGGTGAACTTGATTTTGTGGCTTATTGTCATTTTTACGTAAACTAAAGGAAAAAATGAAGAAAGCAACTATGTACAGAGAACAGCTGTCTATATTGCACACTTTTGTATTGTCTGAACTTAGTTCAAAAGACAGTAGCCATTATTAAGACTCTAATAATTATTGTTGCAGATAATTTAATATCTGGTATGCATTAGTTAAGGGACATTACTTTGCTATTGATACAGGTCTTAATGCAAATTTTTTGTCAAGACTATTTTGCATCATAAATGCAATATTGCTAATGGCTTGATGTGCTTAAGTAAATACAAGGTGACTTAATAACTTACGTAATACGCTGTTAATGCTACTGCAATATATAGTTTTTGACTGGATATATAAAAGCTTCTTTAGTTAAGTTAAATTGTACTTATAATTATTATAAATACAAATTAACTTAACTCAAGAAGCTTTTCTTGAAACACAGATGTATTAATACTGTGCTAACAGTGGTGATTAGCGCGATTGTAGTACTCCTTTAAAGAGTGTCCAAAGTTCAGATTTAAGAAAATGCCTTGAGGATAATTATTTCATTTTGTAAAGTCCTAAAAAAAGTGGTAAAAAATGAAAACTTTTCTTTTAATGGTAGCACTTACTATAGGATTTCATCCTCAGATTCCAGTTAAGAGTTCCCAGTGTTTTTATTTTAACAGCATAATGTATTTTTGAGAAAGCATAAAACAAGGCGGAAAGTTCAAAGAGGGTAGGTACCTAGGGTCAAATAGTTTTTAAAACAGGAAAGCAGAAAAAATATTTGGAATTTTCTGTGGAGAGCAGAAAGGGAAGTGTTTATTGAGATATTTTCAAGAGCTACAAAAGGTGGAGCTTTTCTTCGTATGACTTCATAAAGCCCAATCAGATTCAAGGGACAACTCTGTGATAAGGAAAACATAGGAACATGGGAAGCTTATTGCATCAGTGATACACATGACATGTATGGGTTGTCTGACTACAATGATGAGATTAAGTGCTTGAAAGTGCCTAAGATCAGTGCTGTTGGTTGATTTTAATTGACACTGTTGAGGAGAGGGTTAAGTTCATCCACTGTTTGTCGAACTTGCAAAAGAAAGAAATTCACCAGGCTTAAATTCCAATTCCAATGAGACTGAAATCAAAATACCCTTTCTTTTTCTTTCAAACATTTGTCAAACACAAAATTACTATTTAATTATCTTTTGCTGATGATAATATTTAGCTACTAAAACAACAGATCAACATATATTACCAGTTCTGTTCAGAACGATTTTCTTAGACAGTTACAAACAGATTGCTAGTCCATTCAGCATTTTTATTCATCCATTCAAATGTATTGCCAGTCTGTTCAAGTAATATATTCATCCTTTAGAATGGATTGCCGATCCATTTAAATAATTTATTCATCCGTTTGAATGGCTGGTCAAACCGTTGAATGCCTTGTGGACCATTTGTAAACCGTTCATTGCTTATGCATTTTTCCCATTTGAATGGTTTTCCTTTAGTGTCTGTTTTGCCTTTCATGGTCACAATTAGTAATCTGCCCCTTTTTACCTCAATTTTCACAACTCCTTTTTGTTTTTTTTGTTACAGGATCTGTACAGTACTGGAGAGGAAACAATCCTGAACCTTATTGACACAACTCTGCCAGTTGATAGCTATGTCCAAACCTTTCTTTCTCAAGAATGGGAGTAATGGCAAAACCAGACAGTCTCCACTGAGTTTTGATTGTGAAGTCAACTTTGCTTTCCCCAAATACAGCATCCATTCACCCGACCTAGACCTGGAAAGTGTGTCAGACAGTGACGCAAGCAGTTGGAAGAATATGGGAGATATTGGCGCTAGCAGTCCAAGTTCCTCTACGCCAAGGAGTTTGTCTCCTCTAAGTTCACTTAGCGGCAGTGGAGATAGTCGGTATACCAACAGAGTGTTAGATTTTGCGAATGAGCCATTAAGTCCCAGCTACAGGAGTGTGCGTTCTCCTGTTTTAAGGCCCAGTACTTCTCTGTTGGAGGTTTCAATAGCCAGCTTGCCACCAGAATCTGAGCTGAAGCAGTGTTTGATGAGAATTCGTGAACAAATGGCTTTAAGCCTTGTGCGGCTAAAAGAGCTAGAAGAGCAGGTTAAAAATGTGCCAACTTTGCAAGTTCGTATATCAGTGCTTCAAGAAGAGAAAAGGCAGCTCATTAAACAGCTGCAGTCAAAGAGTGTTCGGAAGAGGACAAGATCAGCTGATTACGCAGGGAACAGTATGTCATACTCAAGGGGATCAAAGAGTGATACCGAAAATGATGATGATGATTACTCTTTACTTAAGAAGAGACTCCGGGTTAGGCTGAATTCTGTTGGCGTTGGGGATTTCTCAGTCAATGATGCTTGTTCCTGCGGTAACCAAAGTGCAGAAATTAAAAGGATTTCAGTCAAATCTGTATGTGTGGAAACAGACAGCTGCTTAGACCAAGGGGTCGATTATCAGAGTAAGCTGTCGCTGGTACAAGAAGCAAAGAAACCCAAAACAAGATCAATCGGTGTGGGAATGATGAGGTCTTTCACAAAAGATGTTGGTGTTGGGGAGGGAAGTGCACTTCTCTTTACAGAGCCAAAAGGGGTTCAGGCTTCAGTGGATAAGAAAGATTCTTCGTGTGATGCTACCTCTTCTGCTGTCACAACTAAAGATGCAGGCATTTCTGCAAAGCCACTTTTCTGTTCAACAGGAACCAACACTGAGCTTCACGGTTCAAGTGACAATCTGAACAAAGACACTGAAAGAAAGGTCTCAGACATGGCCAGTGTTGCCGTTCAGACAAGCGGAAAATCTGAGGTTACAATGGTTTCAATCGGTGTTGGAATCTGCACCACTGATGATGAACCGTCATGCCGAAAGTGCTCCAACAGAAAGTCTCGCACAATATTGAAAACTGTGGATGAGATTATGGCAAATTGCATTGACATTCCATTTTATAAGTCCGTTGGTGTGGGTGATGCATGTCTTGATGACAACTACCTCTGCAGCCGCTGTAGCAACCTACAAACAAGAACCGTTGGTGTTGGAGAAAAAGTTGAGCTCAGGAATGTTGCTGTTGGGGAACACTGTGTTTCAGGAGACCGGCTCTGTGATCGTTGCAATAACATCAAACTGAAAAGTGTCAGTTGTGGAACTGAACAAATTTCTACCAAAGACAGTGGTGTTGGAGATGATAAAACTGACAATATTTTGTGTGAACGCTGTTCAAATTTGGAGACATCATCAGTTGGAGCACATGATGGCCAGCAGGAGGAGAACACTTTTGTCTGTAAAGTTTGCAGCAGGATGCAAAGCAGCGAAGAAAACATTTATACAGAGAAAATAGTGAGTGCAGAAAGAAACATCCAGCTAGAATCTGTAGCCCCAAAGAGCTTTGTCATTGAAGATAAACAAGGCATGCCTTTGAGAAGGAAAAGCTCTGTTCAGCAGAGTACAAGGACAATTGGTGTTGGTAACTGTGGTGTTATGGATTCATTTTGTGACAAGTGTGATAGTTTGCGAACAAGGTCCGTAGGAGTTGGTGATGGTAATGTTTCTGTTGACCTGATTTGTGATAAGTGTGCCAATAAGAAAACCAAGTCAGTGGGAACAATCTGTGAATTTGTTGAAACAAGATCAATTGGGGTCAGTGAGTGTTGCATTACTGATAACTTCTGTGACAGATGTATGAACATCAGAACACAGACTGTTGCCATTGGAGATTGCTGCGTGACTGACAGCTTCTGCGAGCGATGTTTCAATGTGCAAATGCACTCTGTTGGCGTAGGAGACTTTGATGTTAACGTAGACTATAAACCAGCTGTGATACAAGCTAATCTTGTTGCCATTGATAATAATAATACTAAATTTGATTCCAACATGAACATTAAAACAAGTGCTCCCATCACAGGTCAGAACATAGTTAGACATGTACAGTCTAAGCAGTTCAATGCATATTCTAATGATGTAAGGGATGGAATAGGCATGAAAAAGGGACTTAACCACAGCAAAGAAAGTGACCTTAATGAGTCAGATGGGAGTATCGACAACGACAACCCCAGCAGTGACAGTGCAAGCCAAACCAGTGAAGTGTGGGATACGTTGCAGTCTCCTGACCGCATTAGGTATGGATCCTTTATAATGCTTTGATGGTACAACTACAATGTTTTTTTTTCTGAAGGATTTGCCTAATGCTGTCAAACCCTTTAAATTGTTTTTTATGACCTTGTTGATATTTTTGTTGCCATGGCAACCAATTTTGAAAAATCTTTTTACTCTTAAGGGTCCTCCAGGTTAAGCAAATATGAATTACACATGTACAGTTTGATTTGTGAAATACTGAAAAACAAATAACAGCACCAAGTGAAAGTTGGTGAAGAGGTTTCACTTGAATAGACGTAATTTAACAGTTAGTAATGTCTGCGAAGTGTCACCAATATCCTTGTTCTGGGTTCCCTACGGACTCAAAAAATTACGAGAAGAGGGTTTCTAATTTTCTTTTATCTTGATTGGCAAATCGACAATGGCATTTTTAACAGACCAATCATGGCACATACTCAATTCCTGGTACACAGGTGGAGGGCCCAGAACAACTAGGATTTTATCGCTGTTTTTCAGACAGACTTAACCATAGTCAAGTTTTGTCTGCGGTGCAGGCTACTTTAATTAAAGATTTTTTTTCACAAACTCAAAAGTTAAATCTACACTACATTTTTCCATTACTGACCGTGGAAGTGAAAAACTGAGGATTTCCATCGCAATTATCATAACCATATATAACTTAATGATGTATTGATTTGTTGTGATAATATTGTGGGCATCATCATCATATTTATTATGTTCAGCATCTTCTTGTTACAATTAACAAGTACAGTCAGTACTATTTAGAATAGAATTGGTGAAATATTATTTTGATACCAATCAAATGAAACTTTTCACATTTAACTTCTCTTCATTATCATAACTCTTTCATTGTGTGTTCAATGGTAATTTAGAAAAGTACCATAGAGGTTTTGACCTGTGATGATATATTTAGCACAAGCCTGTCCCATATTAGTGCTTGCTATATCAGATTTCCTAGTGTTATTGGTCAACAAATTGTGCACCCTAAAATTTGATGCTTGGCAATCATGATTTACATATCTGTTTTAGCTACTCACCAATACTTTGCCACATGTTGCCTCACAGTTAAGTATAAAATGAATGTGAAACAGCAGGAAAGTGTTTTCATTCCACATTAATTTTTGTCTGTGAAATCTGTATCAAGGAAACCAATTATAAGAAGTCAACTTCCATCAAGCAGTCATTTGCCAGTGTGTCATCAATTTATTTCTATTGAGCAGTAAACGTGTATTTAGCAGTCAGTTGGCTAATCAAATTTCTCAGAATAACTTCTCTAGTTGTGGAATGTTTCATTATGAGATCACTATTTTCTTGTCTTAAACAGTTTTAACAATTTGGAGTGGTTTAAATCTCATTACACAGAGAAATGTTGTAGATTACCATTTTAGTACATCCTTTTTGGGATTTTCCGGTTTTAATCACTTGATTTGTGCAAATTTATGTGAACACTTTTACACATATATTGTCTCATGAAATATAAAGGAAACTTTTTAAAAACATGGAAAGAACATTTTAAACAGCTTCACTTTTAACTGTTTAACTGACCAGGATATGTATCTGTGAATTTTGTTTAGAACGTAATTATTATTTGCTCAATAAATGGCTATGAAATGATCTTTTTTTACTGATTAATGATTTTTTTCATGATCAGGACTAATCACCATTTTGAACACCCGGAAGAGCAATTAAGACTTGAAAGTCAATTATGTTATTGGCGTAAATGGACCAGTGTTAATAGGTTTTTAACCTTAAAGTTTCTGAATGAAATTTTATAGCTTGATCAGGGCATAAACAAAACCTGATTGTGTCAAGCCCCGTAACTTAATTACCTAACAACAAAAGGTTAGGGAAGTGGGAAAGTACTGTGAGGGTTGATCTGGTCTGCTCCAATCTGATCCAGATCTTGTTATTGGCAGATTGACCGTTCAGATAAATTACAGGTCCAATTTTATTTCGGGTTAAATTTTTTAACTTAGGTTGATTCTCAATTTCCTATGTCTTCTAGCCCTGCACATACACAATGCACAGGGCAGTTCAGTTTTGTATAACTACCATGTTAGTAAGTGCCCTGTGGAAGCTTAAAACTAAAATGAATCAATCGCAATAAAATTATTGTTTTGATTTTATGACAAAGCATAGCAGCCATGTAAAAGAATGTGGTAAGCTATTAATCCACAATTTGAGCTAGATTTTGGAATGTTTCAGCTGAAGCTATGAAAGGAATTTGTCTACTGTAACTGTAGACTTTCTGTACATAATGAAACAAAAACTGATGATGGTGTGCTTCTTGGCAATTATTCCCAAATGATGCTTATAACCTTTGTTTTCTGTCAAATTTCTAGTCTGTTTTGCTATTTTGCTTCCTTGCTAAGAAAGCTAGATTGAAAAAAGATATGATAAGTGTTGACTTCATTTTCTTTGGTTATATTGCTCTAACAGTTCTAATCTAACATCAAAATACCATTCATCCCTTACATTTCTCAGTACCCATTATGTGCATAAATATTTTACTTGTTTTGATATGATATTGGCAGATAAGACCCGATAATAGCCTTAACATTTTTCCCACTGGGAGTTGCAGTTTTTAGAATGGCAATCCATATCTTCTGTTATTTAACATTAAAACAATATTTCTGATACTTAACGTCCAGATTGGCAAGAAATATTGTCTTTCCTGTTTGTTTTCTTTGTCTCACATTTCCCTACCATCTCCTCCCCCTATCTTCCTCACCCCTCCCTTCTGCTTTCTCACCCCCCCCCCCTGCCCCCACGCACAAACACTGTTCTTTATTTCTTTCCTTATCCTTTTGAACACTCCTGATCTCATGATCCCCTTTCCAACCCTACTGAGCTTCATTTCCCCTCTCTCCCCTCCCTTCTCTACTGATTTTCTCTGCCCCACTCTTACACTATCCAAAAAACTTCTCATCCTGTATGTCCCCTATCAACAGTATAATGATTTATTGCTAACGTTTTGTTAATATCATTTTGCAGAATCAAAGATGAAGTTGTTGTTGCATGTAAACTGTTGAATGGCCACCTTTACAAAGGAAAAGAAATTGGCAGAGAGCAAATGGTAATATTATAGTCTCTACAGGCAGTTTTCTATGAGACCTCTACAGATTGTCAGTTAGCTAACTTCTGATTTCATCTGATACTTGTTTATCTTGTCTAGTTAAGTTTTTTCAGCAAGCTTAACTTTTGTTTAATCAGCCCCACACTAGAATGAAAACAGGGCTAAAAAGGAGATATCTTTGATGGAGTGTTAGTATAAATTATTATCTCATTGTTTTGGGAGTTATTTTGACTATCCAACAAGGTTTTGTGGCAAACGACTCCTACAAACACAGGTTTCTTGTTTGTAGCAGAGGAATACTTGCAAAATTCTTCTCTTGTGACAAATGTCATTAGTTCATACCCCACTGGCTTGTCCTTTAAATAAGGAGTGAGAAAAACCTTTAGACCGACATGTCTGACATTGAGCTTAACATGTTTCTTTTCTAAATTAAACCTTTCCGTTCTATACCAAGTTATTGCGAGATTACTTTTCACTCTAACTTTTAAATCTGTGGGTGAAATCCTGCAGTGTTACCATTGAAATAATACCTCTCTTGTAGAACTTCTGTATAGAACGATTTATTTCTTAAGATTTTACAAAAAAAAATTGACCGTTGTGGGAAATTTTTTAACGTAGGTAAAAAGAAATCACATTAGAATTACCTCAGATAGCCCACTTTTAAGTATGTTTGATCTTGTGTGATATGCAATTACTGAGTTCCTTGGTAACTTATTGGCTAATCTCTAAGTGCTATTTACCACATAAATTGCTGTGATGCACTGGATAATTTCTGAAGGAATCCATTCCACTTTGGTGTATACCCTTGTGTACAGAGCCCCTCGGGAGAAAAAATCAGAGGCGCTCTTGGGAGAAGAATTTTCTCCCTAAGAGTCTTTCGTTTACTCGTAAACTCGTCACCGTTGTTCAAAAGAAGAAACAAAGAAAAATAAAATCCTTTGAAATTTGGAAGTAAAAAACGTGTGTTGGTGAGGAAGCTATGTAAGCGGGCAGAAAAAAATATGTCCTTTTAAAACTATAATACTGAAAACCAAACACCACAAAAAGGTAGATAGGGTAGGGAGGGTAGGGTGGGTAGGGAGGGTAGGGAGGGTAGGGAGGGTAGGGTGGAGTGCTAGGACTCATCCATGTTTTGTTCCATGATTTGGGAAACAATTTGCACCCAATTTTTAGCTACATTACAACTTGTATTTGTCATAATTTCTCAGATTTCCTGCATGAGTACTGTGGAAGGCAATTGGTTTCGATGTGTAAGTTCAAGAGATTGTGATGCAGAGATTATCAAAGGACTTCTGAAGATATTCAAGAATCAAATTCCCATGCTTCTAGAGACCATTGTCAATTTGGTTGACAGCAATGTAAGTCGTTAGGTTATTAGTAATCTACCTTTGAAATTTGTTTAAAAATAACTATCTTAAGAGGTCTTTCCGAAAAATCCCACAATACTCCTACAGATTGAACCTCGAATAGACCTCTTTAGCTTGTCTGGTTTGTTTTCCCGATGTAGGTCATGTGACGTTCCGCTTGCTAAGGATCAACTTTCCACGTTTTCCATAAGACGCACATTTTCTATTTTTAAGAACTCCTCAGGAAAGATAGAAGCGCCTATTATTAAGACTAATTGTGTGATATCTCTGATTATTTTTCTCATTTTTCAGGGAAATAACGCTATGCATTATGCTGTTTCGTTTCGAAACTGGAAGATTGTGGATGTATTGCTAGGAACAGGATCTATGAACTTGAATTTGCCCAACAAGGTACTTCTTTTTTTATTATGAGTACTTATTATTTATTATGGTAGAACTTGCGTTTGTTTGTAAAAGACAGGAGCTAGTAGCACTTCAGCAATTTGGGGACTTTTATAGGCAAATAATGAAGACTAGAGTTTACAAATTGTAAGTACAATGCTGCGTCCAGACGCTGGACAGTAAAACATCATCTGAGAAACGATGAGCTGGTATACACATTTTGCTTATTACACACCCCTTTATTTGGTCAATTAATTGTTGTGGGATAAAGGACTACAAGGGGGCCCGAAAATCAGTTCTTTGTTTTTTGGGTCTTTTATTCGCCTGTTTACAGTCCTACGAGAATAATTTGAAACTGTTTACGTGAGCCACAATATGTGAAACTTAACGCAATTAGAATGACACTGCAGGCTGTTTCTGCTAAAAATCATTTTTGATGTTGTAGTTAATTTTTTATATCAGGTAATTTTTTTCTTTTGTTTCAACTTAATTAGCATGCATTACCATACCCAAAAACAAAAGAAAAAGAAAAATTACCTGAGATAAAAAATTAACTACAACATCTTCAACTGAAATCGAGACTGTAACGCCTATATAGCGACAGGTTACCCAAAGAACCACAGGCGACCCAAAGATCAGTGTTCTGCTCGCCTGGGGACTCGCAGCATTAAATATATGTTGATGTTAATAATTACAGGCTGGTTACACGCCGGTAATGATGGCGTCGTTAGCGGGAGTTACAAAAGAGGACGACAAAGAAATTGCCAGGAAGATGTTTCGAGCGGGAGATGTCAACAAGCAAGTTGATGATGTAAGTAGTTTGTACACGGCGCTCTAGTGAAATTTTATTTTCATCAGACGAAACCCAGTTATGAAAGGCGGCATTATGCAGTGCACTAAATGAAACAGGCTTTGAAGCAAACGCTGCGTGCAACGTGCGGTGAGCGCGGGAAAGTCACGTGTAGTTTTGTTTTCACTGGTGATTGGTTGTGATTGGCACGTGATATTTAAGCCAATCACATTGCGTAGCGGTAAAAACCACTGCTGACTTGCTTTCTTTTTATTATTTTTGACGGCACCAGACAGGACAAAGTCCGCTCATGTTGGCTGTCAGCCGAGGACGAATGGAGATGGTAGAGATTTGTTTGGAAGCTGGAGCTGATATTAATGCTGCAGACGAAGTAAGAGAGCTTATCTTTTTGGTTCATTTTTTAAATGGCTAAATGTTAACGCCCAACTTTGAGTGCTACCAAACGATTTATACTCGTTGCTAAGTCACTTCTTGCCTATGGCATGGGTCCCCAGTGGAAGCATCTTATTCAGAGAAAGGGTTTCATTCTCTGTTTTGAAAAATGTGGTACACTTTAACAATAGCGAATGTTCACTGAATAAGTTAATCGTAACTTCAGCCAATCACAATCGCTGAATACAATTTAACGAACCAATCATAACTCGAAGCAAATGCGTGTAGCAGGCGCCAAGCGCGGGAAAGCTTGTGTGTTCAAGTCACTTCTGATTGGCCAAGAAAGTGGCAAGAGATTTTTTCTCCCCAGTCACAAGGTTGAGGCGTGCAGGCAAAACACTCGTGAAATTGGCTTCCACAATTAACTATTCGCGAGGAACGCTCATTGACCACAAAGGACTGCAAAGGACCGCAAACGAATATGCCGCAGGAGTTGAGGAGAGAAGTTGATAATTGAAGGTTTCCTTTTAAAAATATCACTGGTTTTCTTTGTGTCTTTGCTAGGATGGATCTACAGCGCTGATGTGCGCATGCGAACATGGTCATCTCAATATCGCCAAGCGTCTGCTTTTGGAACCTGAGTGTGATCCCTCGATAGAAGATAATGTAAGTCTCATTCTGTTTTCAGCGTTTGGGTTCTTTTTGGTCTACAGGGATAGTATGCGGCTTTATTGTAATACGTTCACGGTGTGTTATCTAGCTCTTGTCTAGCCCTGGTACGGTTTCTTCCCAGGCCTTCTCGGTCAATGCATTTGGGTGACGTAGCCGAGACGAACGGCGGAAAGACAAACTCACAAACTCGCCCGAACCACGTGATCCGACACGCAGAAGCCGCGCGGAATGATGAGTCCCAGGAATTAGTATAGGCAATAATACAACCTCGTGCCCAGGGAAAAGCCCTGGGGACGAGGTTGGCAATAATACAGCTCTTACTTTTGAGTCTAGAAGAGTCTCTTCAGTGGACCTTCCTCGTGGTGGTATTTGTGTTCCATTCTGCTTGTTGAAACTTGGGCGTTTTCATCAACCTTGATTTTGTCCACTAATGTCAGTATAAAGTTGAAAAGTGCAGCTCATTATTATCAGAAGTTTGGCACAAACATCGTCTCATTTATCTTAGAGACAATCACAGCTAAGTTGTGTGGAATGTTCTTTCGTTTTCGTTTGTTTGTCTGTTTTTCGAATATCGCGTTTCATTCCTTGCGCGTTATCACGTAGTGTTCTTTCTGTGAAAATGACTGTTTTTCTGTTTAAAATCAAGATACAAAATATGTGTAGATGATTTTAGCAGGACGCTCTTTTCTATTTATCCAACAGGAAGGCAGCACAGCCCTGTCCATCGCCATGCAAAGGAATTTCAAGGACTTGGCTTTGTTGATTTACGGAAATGTCAGCTTCGATCCAATTGGAAAACCTCGAAAGGTTTGCTAGTGTACTCAGTGCTTTATTTTCCAAAGGCAGAGCGATTTTCGCTTAAGTGTCGTTAACCCAAAACCACATCAATAGCTCTGACCAATCACAGTTTAGGATGACAATCTAAGAACCAATCAGAAATCGAAACAAATTTACTTGGGTACCAAGCGCGGGAAACTGTTTGCGAGAAACTCACAGTTGGTTTTTATGTTACTCCTGATTTCTGATTGGTCAAACAAGCTAGAAATAGTAGCAATGCAAACTCCTTTACTGTTCAGATAAGAGCCGTTCTAGGGCAAAGTCTCGAAGTGCTCAACCTCTTAGCACTCAGGTCCGTAGACTACAAACGTATAAATAGTCACAATATAAAGCAAAGGGAGTACCTTTCTGTGCGGTTGTTTCTAATAGAGGATAGAGTATAGCAAAGTTTCAAACTTTAGATTTAAAAAATGAAATGACTTTGGCGGTATTAATCTGCAACACTCTGTTGTCTGTGTTGTTACGAAGCAGTTGTTTAGGATCAAAAGTAATGTGTGTCAAAGACTGAGCACAGGCAGCTTTCGTTTTGATTTCACAAGGGCAAATCAACAGAAGGAAAGATTGTAAGCTTCTGCTAATCACCAGGATCATTTGATTTTGTTTTCAGAAACTTCCCGGCCTGCCTTGCAAGGCTTCTTGATTACTAGGGAAGTGCGGAACATCTTGGATTGTTAATTGCCTTTAGCCAGGCTACTAAAGCAGTGGCAGACGGGTTCGATCAAATTCCTAACGTGCTTTTCACTCTACAAAAACAACAAGAGTGAACAGGGTCAACGAACGGATATTTTCCACAAATTTGTGGTTTTGCTTTATAACTTTATTTTGCAGTTTAAGACTATTTAGGCCTCTGGCAGTTGAGTGTCTGTTATGCAAACTAAAGTTCGCCCTCCCTGCCTTATTACAATGCGTACTCTTTTGGAGTACTGAATTCTCAAGTTTAATGGCGCGTAATTATAGCCTATAGTGGAAAGTGTGTATCTCACTTTTAACCATAATACTCATTGCAGTGTGACTTATATACATGGCTTGGACTTGGTTATATTTTAAGATAGTACGCGCGTTCTTATTGGTTAAAAACCTATGGTTTATTGTGCCGTTTAACTCATAGAAAACTTAAAATCAGTTTATAAAAGCAATAGACCACACTTTCTAAGGGCTTTACCGGCGTGATAACCCACTTTGGATGTTGGGAGAATACTCTCGTGTTCTCGTGTTCTCCCAACCTCCCCCGTGGGTTATTACGCCGGTAAACCCATAGAAAGTGTGGTCTATTGCTTAAAATAACTATATATCTTACTAAGATTTTCATGTACTTTACTCAAAAAAAAGACAGAGGTTTTTAACTGTTAAAGAAATGTTTATGGTTGTGATTGGAGCTTGGTTGATTGTCATTTCGTTATTACTTATATTTTAAACTCCATATATTATTCTCCATAAAGATTAAGCAACATTTAAGTTACTGATAAAGTTATTATTTTTGTATTAAATTTTTGTTAACTTAAGTAATAAAACATTCTATCATTAGTTGCAAATAGTTTTTCTTCCTTCTCAATTGCCAACACATGACCTGCAAATAACTGCCTACAGATAATGGTCTGCTCACGTGTAATGTTGTCCAACTGTGTTTGGCTGCAAATAATATTCTGCTCATGCGTAAATGAAACCACGTTTTTCTCCTTCTTGCGATCGCTTTTGCGTGAAAATGGCAGATCGCACCACTTCCCGAAGATATTCCTTAAAAAAACAAACCCGGTGATCGAGTGATAAAACAATTATCCAGAGGTGATGTGTCTCTTTCCAGTTTTCAAGAAGAGAATTGAAAGTTTTTTGTATTATTGGAACATTTGTCTTCTTACAATTTTGTACAAAGGGCAACCAATATCAAGCTGCGGGCAAACGGACTCAACATAGTTGGCCAACAGCTCCCAACTATGTTGGGAGTTGTTGCGTCAGTTTGCACGTCGCTTAAAGTTTTCCCTGTTTCAAACATTGGGCAGCAATTCCCAACAACACGCAATAACATGCAACAACATGTAGCAGGGAATGCAAACGGACCCAACATGTAACATCCAACAATGTAGGGGGCTGTTGGCCAACAATGTTGCGTCCGTTTGCACGGGGCTTCATATGTCTGCACAGAGTTACCAGTTACTCTGCAGCTGACTTAGCATATTCAGAAAGTCCATCATTCCATGTTAATAATCGACGCGAAGCAAAATTGATGACTTTGGCATGACTAGTAGTTTGAAAATACTCTTTCTGGTGCATGGATCTAGTTAGATTTGTTCATATTTTTCGCAACACGCGAATGCGCATAAAAAATTAAGTAACAATATGGCTTATGGCTGGTTTAAAACTGAACAGAATCAGATGCCCCCTCGGAGAGACAGGTATTCACTAACTATATCTTTGCTCGCCATGCAAAGTCATTTCAAGGAAAACCATAGAGCCTCTTGACAATAACCCTAACCGAATTGATTAATTCCAGAAGAACTTGAATTCTCTGCTTCTATTGGCTATTTCTAGGTTGCTCAAGGAACTGTTATGTGAGACGAATCTTGACCCAGTTTTCTGCACGGTATCGTAACAGCCATCAATAAAAGAATCCCCAAAACAGTTGGACGCGATACCGAACAAGTCTATTACGCGTAACCGCAAAGTGGCTAATATTTTCTGACCAATTATATATTCAAGGAATTCAAATGGATGTTATGAAATACCCTTCCTCAGGAATTTCCTCAGACCGCGTTTTGAGAATACGACTAGACAAGATAAATATCAGGGGCACCTGACGACAATTTTCGGAAAATATCTGTTCGGAAGACGATTTGAGATCTAGAATTTTCGGAACATTTGTTGTAAAATTTTTTGCTTGCCTGCCCCTCCAAGGATTTTCGAACATCTAAATAATGGTATAATTGCCTATTTTAAACGGATTTTTACTCTAAAAAGGTCACCTAGAATTTTCGGGAGCCTTTTTTCTGGCTGAAATTTTCGAAACGGTAAGTTTTGATCCCTATCATTTTCGGATCACGAGACTTTCAGCTAGGAAATCCGAACAGATGAAAAATTTTTAAGGGATGAAAATATGCCTATATCTACCGTTTAAAATACTAAAATACGTTTAACAATGCTATGTTTAAGTGATTTGAACTATATTCTCGTTGGGTGCCCCTGAAATATATAGATTTAGCCTATAGGTTCCTGCTTCCGTTTATGCATTCTAAATTTTTTTCCGACAAAGGTCTTTTAACCATTGCAAAAAAATCCTCAAACCCGTACTTAACTATAGGGGAGAACCATATGAGTGAAAAAAATAAACTTCAGCCAACTCTTCAGTTTTTACGGCATATTTGCGACATATTTGAAAGGAGCACATTTGTTTTAGAAACACTTGTGAAGGCAAAACCACAACGACAAACCAGTGAGGGTCAGTCGGATCTTTCGTTGACCTGGATCAGTAAAATCTTCAATACCAAATTTGCTCCTCGTAATTTGGTATAGCAAATTGTGCAAATCCATTTTTTCGTCCAGTGGGCCCCTCTGTCAAGTATAAACAGGCCTTCAGTCTGCCGGCCTCAGGTGAGAACAGTGAGCGCTAAAATGTCGCCAAAACAGCAGCCCTCCCCCACCAAATCTCCCCCGCCCCCCGTCCCTTTGAAAGTAAACACTTATAGCGTGAGTTAAAACATTTCACCGCTGAATGACAGCCAATGAGCAGCAAAGAAATTTCATCAGTTAACAATTATTCCAGACATCTTCTTTCTCATCCAAGACGTCGCATGTGGACTACCTACCGCACTGATCGAAGTCTGTGTGCAGGCTGGTTTCAAGAGCTTTAGAATTTGTATAATAACTATGGATTCCTCGAAAGCTTCACTTACCATTTCGGATCCCTATGAAGATAATGAAAAACGCAAATACAGTCTGAGGATCGATTACGCCGCAAAGGTGAGTCGTGTTATGACTTGCATCGTCAAAGATATACCTGTTCATAATGCTGTAAAACCTCTGTGCTGAAACATTGCCGTTTATCTTAAATATCAGTGAATTTTCGAAATATTGTCCAGTCTTTTCACATAAGTTAGCTAGTTTGCTGCGAGTTTTGAGACTGGTGTCACGCATGGCATGGCGGAAAGTCAACATTGCTATTTTGCTGTTAGATGATTGCTTGTGTAATGGAAGGAGTTTTTATTTGGAACAGGGGGATGAATACGGCAAAATATTTTGCTGAAGTACTTTACTTTAAAAGAAGATTACATTAGCAATACAAAGCGGCATAAGATGGCGTATTTCAGGCAAGCCCTCTCAATTGTCCTAGGGGACGAGGTAATCACGCGCGCGGCTTCCTCTTGTTTCCACGCGTGTTCGCTCACCCGCGCAATTCGACTATCCCGGCATAGCAGAAAGCTTCCTTTTTTCTCCTTCGCAGTAATGTATTTCAGTTTAACAAATCGACCACAATTTTCCATGGTCTACACTCTTATAGACCATAGAAATGACGTCATAAAATGTTCAAAACTCAAGTGGAACAAAGAGCCGCAGGCGAGTGGTTTCACCGCAAAGTTTTGAACATTATCTGAAATCATCCAACTCCTAATGTCACTAGTGTAGACCATGGGAAATTGTGGTCGATTTGTGTTTTGCAGTAACCTTTATTTTTACGAAAAACCAAAAACAAAACAACCAGCACTGCGTGACATGTTACGTCATTTCCACTCTCATAGACCATAGCTCTCGACCAATCAGCACGCGAGGATTTGCTCAGTTATTATAAAAAGTGATAGCGTGTGTTGAAGACATCAGAATTCAGAAACGTGCGCATTTCAGTGAATCACTCAACTATGATATTCCAATATCTAGGAAGGAATCTCTTCCCGAGAATGGCTATATCAGTAGTGTACATGTAGAACAGTAGTTGCTTGTAATCATATTTGTTTGAAAAAAATCAGTATTTGAAACTGATACAGCAGGACGCCATTTTAGGAACCATGAAATTGCTGGTTTGCAAATATTGACATTCAAAAGCGTTTCTCTCCTCAGGAAATGAACTCTTTTTTCATGCAAATTCTGCAAAAAAAAAGAAGAAGAAGAAGAAGCTAATCATTGTTGTTTTGACCACCAACATGGTCTTCTTGTCACTTGTCTCCAAGCTGAGAATAAGGCCAAGTTAAAAAAAGTAAATCAATCTAAAACTTTGTTCATATGTGCACAAGACAATATCACATCATCATCATTCTAAATATTAATATCACCGTGCACATTCATGTATCAAATATAGACAACAACTTCTTCTTTTTTAATTCTAGCCTTTACTATTTTGATTTAAGATTTTTAACATAAATAAGTGTAGGTAATAGCATGATTTGTAGCGATATTTTGGCATAAATGCCACGAGTGATATTTCGAAATTGTTGTACATAATTTCAGGCAAGTGAAATTTGAGACAATTTTGAAATATCACGAGTGGTATTTATGCCAAATATCACATACAAATCATGCTATTAGTTGTTTATACTACTACACCAAAAGGTTTATAATTTTCACATGTAGATATTTCAAATTAAGCTGAAATACCACTGCTCTAAGCCAGTCAAATTGCAGAAATTTCCCATGTAGTTGTATAATGTAGGTCAGGATACCATTTACTCACGTGGGAATACTGAAATAAAGTTGTTGTTGTTGGTCATAAAACTCACCCAGTGGAAGGGAATCTGGATTCTGGAATCTTGAAAATTTTTGTTTGTGAAATCAAAAATCTAGGAAATCTCTATTGTGGAATCCGGAATCCTGAGCGTTGGGATCCGTAATCCAGCCCAAGGAATCCGGAATCCCGCCAACGATTGGAATCGTTTTCGTCACTGCTTTCATTCTATTTCATCAAATTCTTCCTTGTTTGATCAGAATCCTTAACTTTTCTACTCTCTTCATCCTCGTTCAGATCTTCCGCGTCTTCGAATCCGAAGCTCAAATGCACTTTTCCCCTACTGTCTCATGCCTAGTCATTGTTGTTTCCTGCCGCACTGTTTTTTTGTCTTACCGCTGCACTATATGCCGTTTCCCAGTTTTTTAATGCAATAATTTACAATCATTTACAGAAAAATTTAACCGAAGGTAGGGGTGCCATCAACGGTACTTCTTCAAAAGATCGCCCCATTGAAAGGAATCCGAGTTCAGAAATCTGGAATCCGTGAAAATTTTGCTTGTGGAATCCAGAATTTATCCTGGGCTTTGGAATCCATAATTCAGCTCAAGGCATCCAGAATCCCCTAACAAATGGAAGCTAGAATCCAATTTCCACTAACAAAGACTGGAATGCAGTACCTCAATCCGGAATCCATGGCTCGGAATCTAGAATCCAAGACTGTCTTGAATTCCCTGTACATGGGGCGAAAGAGGGAAAGTTGTGTTGGGCTTGGGGTACCAGGTCTCCGCCTGGTGTGATAATATGTATGTGAAGTATGTAAGGCACGTTTTACGGTCTCCTTCATGTGAGTTGCACCGAAAGACTTCAAGCTTCGACAAGTTTACTTTTTTTCGAGTGGACGAAGAAACACGAAACCACGAAAAACCGAAAATTACATCGGACAATATATCCGAAAATCTGCTTGTATTTCTTCTTACCAAGAACCGAGAACCGGGTGCTAAAAAAGGAAAACCGCGAACCGCAAGGAACACCAAACCCGGAGAACCGAAGCATGCAAAAACCGAAAAACTGGCTTTAAAAAGGTGGCTAAAACCGAAACTCCCAACGCCTCCCTTAGTAAGGAGAAATTTTGTAATGAGTGAATCAGGCAACGTTAAAGTAAATCAGCCAGATTTTCTCGTGAAAGTTGGAAACATGCTCGACATGGTTGGGATCCCCGCTGTTATAATGATGTTATGAGATAAGCAACTAAAAATGAGATTATTCAATTTTTTTTCTTCTCAGTTTTATACGTTGATAGCATCTCGGCGAGGATTGAAACCAGTTCTCGCGACAAACTCGGTACAAACGTTTATACGTGTACCAGCTTTAACTAGGACATCGATTAAGAGTTTTTTAAAATTTCTTTCAGTGTAAAATGGGAAGGCCCTGCGGACTGAGCAAGAAACGGTTGTTATTAGTTATGGTAAGTTCTTTTTAAAGTTCTGAAAAGTGTCAATGAAAAACAAGAGTCAAAGACTTAGCCTCAGTTTCTGTAGAGGATGTTTTAAAAAGGTGCGAAGTACTGCTCAGTAGCTTTCATCTGAATGTTCACTCTACTTATCCTTGTCCACAAAGTGAGTCCGCGTTATACAATGTAATAAACAGTACAACAGTACCTCGGGCAGGGGCGTAGCTGGGGTGGGGGGGGGGGGG
>BOPM01000142.1:754894-780357 GCA_022179025.1 Porites australiensis
CCCCTTTTCCCCCCCCTCCCCCCCCCCCCCCCCCAAAAAAAACGTATAAGAATTCTTTTTAATTTCTCCTTGTTACGTTCGTTCAAGAAAGCGAAAACAATGCTTATGCGAAATTTGGGGGAGGTGTAAGCAAGGTGTGTGTTTGAGCATTGTAAAACTGGCGAATAAAATGTCGCGAGCCATTTAAAATGCAGAATTTTTATTGTCCCAAAAAGTCTTGTAATAAGGTATTACCTTTCACAGTCTCGTTCTGTTCTCGATCATTTAACATTAACTCTTCAGTCTCCTAGCTACTATGTACTTGTTAGGAGTTATTTCGTCTAAAAATAACTTTTGGTGTTTTGACGGTCAAAATTCCGAGGTTTTCTAGTTAATTCCGCCAGTAATTTTTAAAAACTATATCGGGGTCCGGATAAGCTTCTTAAAGTCCTTGTTTTTTGCATATTTACTCATAGGAGTGACGTAAACTTTACAACCACGCATTTATCAATTAAGAGGCTTTTTATTTTGACAGCAAAAAGGTAAAAAGTCATCACGATTTGTATGTTTTTCCTGTTTTATTGTACATTAAACTCTCCAAGTTAATATAAGACCATATTTTCAAATTAAAAAACGGAAATTCTTCCCATTTCAATAAAGAATTATTAGTTTTCATACAGAGGAGAAACATATATAGTTACTGTATTATTATAGATTGTAATTCATTTGAAAATCAAGCGATTGATATGTAAAATATTTAGGCATGAACAAAACTTCTGTGTTTCAATATTAAAACGGAAAAAGGACTTATTTTTGTCTTTTTCGCCCCGATTAACTTATTCAACGCTTCAAGTGCTAAAACCTCGGTAACTGCAATTTGGTGCGCAAATTCTGATTGTAAGGCTGATATGACTCGTACTTACCCAACAACCGGTCTGAATACCACCTGCTAAATAAATGAATCAAGCTATGTGATTGGTTGATAGTGGTCGACTACTATTAAGCCTTCGCGCCTCTGTCATGGCTGTAAAATTTTCCTTGTTTAGATGAAAAAATTAACCAGAGCAATGGCCTTTTTGTGACCGTGCAACTTTACTTTTTATGGAAGAGAACGATCCCAGGAATTTTCGCGTTGTAGAAGAAGCGGAAGATGAAATATATGACAAGATAAAAGAGTTAAAAATTTGCTTAGCTGATGCTGTTGAGGATGAAGACCGAATCGCCGAGGCTGATGCATTAAGTTTTTTGGGACTTGCGTTTTATAAACTCGGTGATTACACCACCGCAAAAGAATACCACGAGAAACATCTCCTATTATCACAAGAATTGAAGGATGATAAAGGCGAAAGAAGAGCTCATTGTAATTTAGGATGTCTGTATAAAATAACAGGTGATTTAACCACAGCTAGAGAGCATTTTACAGCTGCACTGAACATTGCGAAAGAAAGAGGAGATAAACGGCCGCTGGCGAAGATATATAACAATCTTGGGAATATTTACGAGTTGGAAATGAACTACGAAGAAGCGCTTAGTTGTAACAAAGAAAGACTTGCGGTTGCTAAGGAGCTGAGGGACCAGCATGGCATGGGAAAGGCTCTTGCAAATCTTGGCAACTTGTGTCATGTTTTAGGTCATCTCAGAGAAAGCATTGCATTTTACGAGGAAATGCTGGACATTCTAAGAGCTAAGCTAAGTATGTTCTCATCGTAAATGTATAAAACTAATTGCCATTTATGAATCAGGTGACGCCACTCTGACTCGTAGTGCTCAAACTGATAAGTATCCGGCTTGATTGGGATTGAAATCACTGACGCACATACGATATCGATTATTCAGTGAACTCAGTATAAATGAAGCGCAGGTTAACTGTCAGTTTACTCTGACACTTCCGATCACCCCATAATCGCTGAGTCGGCTTGATTGATTTGGATCGTTAGTAGTAAGATCATTCAAGCCTCTGTTAACTGTTTTTGGTATCCCTGCGTGCATCTTAATAACAGTATTGTCCCATGTAAGTTGTGAGTTGTGAACAATATTGACATGAAAGAGGGAATACAGACATATAGAGTTAAATTAAGGTACACTGGCTTCATTGAGTAAAAATAACAAGGAGAATTCGCCCCCCCGCCTTCACCATCTAAGGGAATCCAGATTCCGGATATTCCGGATTCCCCGAAATTTTTGCTTGTGGACTCCAGAACCCTGGGATTTGAAATCTGGAATTCCGCTCGAGGAATTCGAAACCCCATTAAAGATGGAAATCTGGAATCCTGGGATTTGGAATCCGGAATACAACTCAAGGATTTCGGAACCCCATTGAAGATGGAAATCCAGAATCCAAGTTCCACTGATAAAGAATCCGGAATCCACGGCGTGGAGTCCATAATCCAAGACTGTCTTGGATTTCCATACAAGAAGCGAGAGAGGAATGAGGAATGTAGGTAGTCACGTGCACCTAACTCACTTTTCTTCATTTCAACCAGGAATACTCGATACTTTGGCGGAAGAGGAATCCAATTCAGAGGACGAGGATGATCAAGTTGATATCGATTTGGTCGCACTAGAAGCTGCAGCGTAAGTTGCGATTAGTTTTAAAACTCATTCAAAGATTTAATAAGATAACTGTACTAAAGCGTGTCACCGGACATATCATGTGATCTTGGAAGAGCCAGATAGTGAAATCTATAACTAGCGGACACCCTCGAGGGGTTCCCTGGTGTCGCTTAACTGATGTGCTCTCTGTACTCAGATTGGTTTTACTAACAATGGGGAGAAAATTGAGGACTCGGTGACAGTCAGTTTACGATGAAAACGTTGTAACAGCTTTGTGTCATGTTTCGATTCAATTAATTCCATTCTCTCTGTTAAAGCAAGTTCATTTGTATCTTGATCGCCCCACTGCTCACAAATCCGTTTGAAACATTTGATAAACTTACACTATTTGAACGTTTTGATAATGGTACTCCTAACATGGTGGACATGAAAACTCATGACGTAATTCCATCTAACATGACGTCACCACATCGTGAAACAATAACTATCATGGCTATAACCCTCTCCCCTTGTCAGTTCTTCATAACGTCCATAGCGGCCCCCCTCCAATCCTAGAAAAGGGGAATTCAAATATGCCCCATTTGAATAAGGTGAAGGTGAGGGGGGTTCACCGCACTACCTTTAAAAAGCATGATATTCCATTTTCTAGCGAGGTCAAACAGAAGATGGAAGACGAGAGACTAGCAGAAGAACAAGCACAGGCAGGCGGTAAAAAGAAACGAAAATTTAAAAACCCTTTCAAGAAAAGACCAAAAACAAGAGAGGAAAAGATCGAAGCCTGGTTAGAAAACTAGCCTCTCGAAAAGCGGATTCACGAAACTTTTCCATCGAATTATTGTCATAAATTAGGCCTTTGTGGGAAAAAGATGAACATAATTAATGCTAATTATGTGTATAGACTAAATTATACAAATATGATGATAAAAGGTGGAATCACGATGTTGTGCAATGTAAAGTTTACTCAGTTCTGTGCTCGAATGTTGTCATGTCATAGGATTTAAAGGTTGTTTTTGGTAAAAAAAAAAGCGCTAATTTTTATCCAAGGCTATGGTTATTCTCGTGTGAGGATTTCCTTTCAACTTACCTGCTTAATCGACTTATTTTTTTATTACTTGGAATTCCAAAACAAATAAAATGTAAATCTTTCAATAATTTAAATTATCGGGCAAATCAGGAGCCTATGGAGGCTCTGGGTCTTGGGCTCCGAGGCAAATAAAATAGTTCTCAGTCGCGAACAGTTTTCAGGAAATTGAGGAGATAGAAGCAATAGCTAGATCCCAGGCCACTTTCTCTTGTTCATCGTCCACGTCGCAGACATGCATTACCCTGGGGGCCTGGAATCAATCGCAAACACCAAATGGGGACACTTGAATTAATTTAAGCGTCTATAACCTGCATTGTTTCAACGATGGCAGCGCAAAAAGACTGTTCCAGAAACAACCATTTTTTTCGGTGAATAAAACTACATTAACTTGTTGTCTTCTCAAGTATATAAAACGAATGTAATCATTACCTGCAGAAAAAAGTGTATTATTTACACCCCTTTGGCCTAAAACACCACTGAAGAGCAAATAGTAAACTGAGATATTAGAGACTTTGACTTATTGAATAAACTAAGCTACGTAGAAACATACACCCGCTCAGGCTTGAAGTTTTTTCGTGTCCACTAGGTAATGTTGTCTGGAATAAAAAGAGTGCTATTGTACAAAAACGCTAAGAAAAATAAATATTATGGTGAAGTATACAATACAAACCGTAAATCCCGTGGGTATTTTCAAAGTTTGTTTTTAGGGCAAACGTTTACGCATTTTTTATTAGTTTTTGCGATGTACCGAGGGGAGCAGGTGGTTGTTTGTTGTTAGTTCACCTGAGTTTTAAATCAAACGAGAGGCACAGATTAGCCGGGAGTGATTAATAACAAGAAGATCAATGCTTCTTGTGGCCGTAATAACTGACTTAACAGTCAATAACCCTAATTCTTCAATTTTCGGCAATTTGTTTGTGATATTACGTATAGGCGCTGAAGTACGTTTTGGAATGATTTTTGAGGAGCAAAGCAAACCAAAACACCGAAAACCAAAACTGATTATTTTGATTTCTGTTAATAATTTCGACGTTGAACTCAAAACATCTTGGTATTGAATTCGTCGCAGTTTGAGCCTGATTGAAATTTTTTGTGGTTGTGGTTGATAGTTAGCGTGGAATAATCGCTGGTACCTGTAATAATATAAACAATAATAGTCTTTGCAAAATTAGCGTGTGGTAAAAAAATCTCATCAAATCCTTTAAAGGCTGAAACAAGAAGTTATTACTCAGTAATTTTTCTCTTTGCCGTTAAAAAATAGTTCCCCGTGGGGTCTAGTGTGGAGGGAAATATCTCATTGGGAAAAAGGGTGTAAAGCGCCTTTGTCGGTAACATTGATTACGTACATATTAACAATTCAGTACACGTTAATGAGTGTCTTAACCAGCCAACAGCATGTTACCGATAGCTGCAATTACAAGAAGCCGTTTTGGCCAGAGGACAAGATTTTACTGGTCGTTCGTTGTACAGATATAAAGATAACTAACTCAAAATGACTGCAATGGATAACTCCATCAGTGACTTAGAGAGCTGGCTGCCTCTTGGAAAAGTCGGTTTAGTAGGGGTTTGTCCAATATTTAACAAGGAAAGACCTTTTAGTATACTGCACCGTAAGCAGTTGAATGACAAGCGAATTGTTCTCAACGTGAGTGGAAGAAAGTTCGAGACATGGGACCATACTTTGAAGAAGTACCCAGCAACGTTGTTAGGGAGCAGAGATCGTGAATCATTTTTTGACTCAGAAAGAAATGAATATTTTTTCGATGCAGATCCTATTTTTTTCCGCCACATTTTGAACTATTATCGACATGGCAAACTTCACTTTTCTCTGGAAGAATGCGGAGAAATTTACGAGGACGAACTGAATTTTTTCCGCATTCCTACGGACGCGATGGGACTTTGTTGCCTCGAGGAATACGCCGACGCCAGCACGAGCGGAAGCCGAAGTTCAGAGTCCGAGAATAAACCGCCATGTGAGTGCGTACCTTTGCGAAAAACGTTTCGACAAAAAGTTTGGTACACGTTTGAAAATCCACAATCTTCCAGAACAGCGAAATTAGTGTACTATGCTATAGGAATAGCGATTATTTTAAGTATAGTCACAACCATCAGCGAGACAATTCCTTATGGAGAGAAAACATTAGGGGAAGAATATAAAACGGCTTTTCAGTATCTTGATGGAACTTGCGTCGTAGTGTTAACCTTAGAGTATTTAATTCGCTTGTTCGCTGCACCAAACAGGTGCAAATTCGTGAAAGAATTTCAAAGCATTGTGGACGTAGCAGCTGTCTTTCCGTTCTATCTTGACTTGGGATTGAAAAGCGCCGGTGATTTCGACGCGTTGACGATTCTTCGCGTCTTTCGCGTTTTCCGAGTGTTTAAGATGTCGCGTCATTCATCACGACTCCAGGCTCTCGGTTCCTCCATAAAGAATTCGTCTTCTGAGCTCGGATTTATCCTGTTTTCGTTTGGCCTTGGTGTGATTATATTTGCTACTGCTGTGTTTTATGCTGAGAAAGATGTTGAGGGAACCACGTTCAAAAGTATTCCCGCCAGCATGTGGTATGCCATTGTTACAATGACCACAACTGGGTGAGTATTGACTAATCCTGGTTGAGCCCGATACCGATTCCAGATAGGCGATATTCTTGATTTTTTAGTTGATCGATCCGGTTTCGGTCAAATCTGGTACCCAGAGTAATCCCTTGTAGAAATCCCCAGAGTTAGTTGATAACCAATCAAATCTCGAGACTCGTATAAAAATGCGCGACTCTACGGGTAAGTCGTTCACGTGGTTTGTAATCACAATATCTCATTGGTTATTACCTAACCCTCTTAGGATTTACACATCCGGGACTTGAGCTCAAAATAACCTAAAACGACGTCCTTTTGAACTAAGGCAAATACGACGGATAAACTTTCCTACCTCATTGATTATCTCTTATTCCGAACACTCCAATCTGTAAAATTACTGCATTTAGGACCAATTTTAACATTAAGATACTTTCACAATTATTGCGCCCAAGTCCCATCTCCATTCCCCACTTTCAAATATCCTACTACTAACGCACTTTAAAATTCGCCACTTTAGAAATTTGAAGGGAGCTGGAGCCGCAATTGTTTGTGGGATCGTTACTGGTGACGTACCGGTCAGCTATTGGCCAGTTCTTTTCATTGTCCCTAGTAACAATCCCAAAAGTGTTTGCCAATTTTTTTTTTTTTGGTTTTGCCCAGTTTCTTTCTCGTTTCTAAAGTTTAGAATTGGCGTTTTGTTACAGTTACGGAGATATGTCACCTGAGACTGCATTAGGTCAGTTGATGGGGAGTGTGTGCTGCTTAGTGGGTACCCTGGTGATTGCCCTCCCTGTGCCCATACTGGAAATGAAAATGAAACTGGTGCAAAAGAAACCAGCTGACAAGAAAGAGGAAGAAGAAACTGAAGAAGAAAAAGATGAACAGGAGGAACAAGTGTGAATCCGCCGTCCATCTTGGATCTGCACAAGTGTGAACACGAAAGATACAGGTTAAATAAGGAGGCCTAACATTTGCGAACACTTTCGGGTGCTCAAGTGCAAACGTTCTCGTCATAGTTTTAGGAACCATGTTGGAGATGAAGCCATAGCGAATAATCAAACGTCCAGGATAGTCAGAAGTTCAGGTGCCATCTTGGAAATAATACATAACAAGCTAGGCATGAGCTGCAGTGTAGTACTTGTATGCTAAATACCGTCGAACAAGTCAACAAGGACGAGCTTAATCAAAACTACTTACGTCACTTTTTTGTAAAATAAAAAAGTCACTCTCGCTAAGAGCCCGGAGAGAAGGAGAGGTGGGGGGGGGGGGGGCGGGGGGGGGGGGGGGGGCAGTGTCATATAAGGGCAGCGACCTAGGGGACACAGTAAAGATATCAGAGCACTTTGAAATAGAACAGTGAGTCTTACAAGCTTATGATAGATCAGTGGTCTGAGTTACCTCCAGCCTCTTTCTCAAAGCGAGGGAAAGTGCAAAGTTTTTGATTTATAAACCATTTTTCTCCTTTATGCAAATAGGCCTCATCTTCTCACTTGGCCTCATTTTGAAACCGAGGCTCGTTAGAACTAGGAAATTTCTGGTTCATAGTTAGCTTGGAATGGGGTGGGGATTTTTGGTGCCAAGACTAGAAAAGGGTAGGAAAAGTTCCAGTTTAACAGGGCCTGGAATTACTAAACACCAAGGATTCTAGTATCCCAACGACTCATCCCACCCAAAAATTCTTGAAGAACCTCGCGCCAGACTAAAAGATCTATCGATCATCATCCGCTGATCTTTATCCATAGGATTGTCGGCTGCATCTCGTATTTTAAAACTGGTATAACACTCCTGCTTGTTTATCAAACTATACATTAAACACACAAATATATAAAATGCAATTTATATTTTTTATTTCAAACATAAATATATAGCCAAGTGCTACATTCAACGGACATAAACATTTACAAGATTTAAAAAAGTTTTTTTCGACTTTTACCACTCAGGTCTCTGTGCATTTTTGCATGACTCGTTGCATCATTTTCGTAGCTATATTTCGCTAATGATGTTTATATAATATTCATAAGTATGTCTTACAACTGAATCCCATATGTTAAAGTTACATTAGATGTTAAAAATTTATCCGAAAACGGCTTCCATGAAAATTCTACTTTCCAGGGAAGCAAGATTTATTAAGTTAATGGTTACGGGGAGGGGGGGGGGGGAGAACACCTGGGGGATGGAAGGAACACCCAATTCCCCCTTTATTTTACTGACAAAACCCAGGAGTAGCAGGAGATAAAGAGGTATCTCATAAGTTTTAGGATCAGTTGTCTGCTTAACAATGTCTTGAATTCGATATTTACAATAATAGTGTTTTTTATGATCTCTACTATAATTAAATAATATTTATCCGGTTTTAATTCGTGTATCTGGATTTAATACAACTTAAATATTCTACTAAACAATGTAGTTCAAGTACAGTACTTCATCTCAGTACTTTCGTTTTCTATTATTGTGAATTACTTGAAACTTCTTTATATTTCATCACTGACGCTCCTAGTTCATAAATCCTCTTTAGCATTTTTAAATCACTCAACGGTGTTTTTTTTCCGTTACTCCCTACCTAACGAAAACAACCTAAAAGAAGTTATGTTTTGAACAAACTTTTCTTTTTACACACGCACGTCACACGTGCCAATGTCAATCACGTGACACTGCTTCGCTCCAGGCCATGGTTATCTGATCACATGCATTTGATCACGTGGTTTCAGCGTCATGCCAGCGCTTACACCGGACCTTAAATAGGGTTTCTTTCTTTCAATTGTAAATTTCCGCGCAGTTGTAGTCTAAACCTGTTAACTTGCACCTCACGCCACAGTGTTACTATTCGCCACCATCTGTTTTTGTAAGATCTTTTCCTTCCTGCTTCACTCTTGTGCAAATAACTCTTATCCTCACTTCATACACGTCCGTGGAAATTTCTTTCATCTCGTCCTTACGATCAATGCCTTGATCCTTTCAGCAGTAATTTCTCTAAACAGCCGGTGTTCTGCCTGATGAGGGGTCCAGGAGTCGTTTGTTAAACGATCTTTTACAACTGGCCACGCAAACTGCTACACAATCCCTCGGCTGGCTAAGAGGGGGTGCTTGATGCCACTCGTTAGACAGTGGGTCGTACCTAGACAAGAAAACCCAAACAGGCCATTTTCACTAGGACGACATTTGACTGCAACTACCAGAATTCATTTCGTTTTTGCTTTGTTATTTAAATTTGTCAATTTCGCTGGGTTTTAAAACAATAGCCTTAGGGGCTTCGATTGGAGAATGAAACTCGAAATTTGATTTACCAACTTATCCACCGATGTAGAATGCTGAGAAAGCTGTAAAAAAGCGTGCAATAGGACTGTCCTTTCCTTTACGTCCGCTTACACTTTTCGTTATGAATGCTTACCATGTTACAAATAGCATATGAATGCAGTACTTCGTATGTTAACAAACTTTTCAGAAACCAGTACAAGGGAACAAGGAAACTCATTTGCTTACTATAAATTAATCAACGAACACTGTTCAAATGACCAAAAAAAAACTTCAACTCGCTTCTAGATCAACTACAGCTTACCTTTCAACTGAGCTCAAATACGACGTCCCATCGTATCCTCCTACCACGTAAATAAAGCCATCTAACACTCCAACACCACACCCACTTCGAGGGGTACTCATAGGTGCTACAACTACCCACTGGTCCTTTCCTGGGTCGTACCGTTCCACGCTATCGTAGCGATGCCCATGGTCGCACCCCCCAATGGCGTAGAGAAAGCCCCCTAACGTGGCCACGCCCACTTGCTTCCTGTAAGGGAATGTAATAGTTATGTTACTTGTTTAAGATGCAGATCGTGATGTTTTAGCCTGTTGCGGGCGTTTAGATGGTGGAGAGTGAAGCAAATAAAGAGCAGAGGAAAACATTCGCGTGTTATTTGCTAGTCTTTTACTGATGTTGTTGTCCGAAATAAGCAATCGCAGAATCAAAGTCGGTTTCATGCCGTTGAATATACTAAGCGAGTTGGGTGTTTGGTTAATCATTTGAAAACGAACAAACTCGCTCCCACACCAGTATCTTTTTTTCTACTTCTCTTGCTCCGAGGAAAGGGAGGAGAGAGCCTAGGGATGAAGTTACGATGCGAAAGTCTTTTCACAAGCAAGAAATTTACATAATGTATGATAACGTCCGAGTAGTTTGTGCAGAATGAGTTCACTGCGATTGAGACTTTGTACCAAACTGGGAGGAAGCAGTTCAGAGTATGAAGCCATGTTCATTTTGCACACAGGTTATTTTGTAGCAGCTACTAGGAAAATGGTCAGGAAACTAAGTGAAGGTAACAAGTTTGAACTGGCTTTGAATTGTTTAAACTCATATTCTCCTGAGTAAAATTTTCTGACCACTCGTATGTAACCGCGTGCATTTTGTGTTTGTTCAGGAAATATTAATGAAAACACTAACAAAAGAAAACGCTGGAACGGAATACCTCTTGAAAAATCTAGCGTCAGTGAAAGGTAAAAACTTTTTTTGTTGTTGTTTGTCAACTCTAAGTTAAGACATTCTATTTGCAGAATATTTATTTTAATTATTATGCCGGCAATCGTCTTCTTGCTATTCAGAAACACCGCCATTACAGTTTTCTGATATACTTGATTGATTTACATAATTTTGCTCTCAGCATATGAGTATGTCATGCAATGAGAAAACAATGGGTTTTGAAGAAAATGAGTAATTGTAGATGAACAGTCGGCCGTTAGGCGTGAACGAGATGGTAAATTTCTCTATTACCGATAAAGCTTCAGACGTGTCTCTAATTTCTATATCTGGAAACGAGCTCTTAATACAACTGTAGCTATGTATCTACTCAGCAATAGGTTCGATACTGTAATGAAGTATGAGGCTCAACGATTTGAAAAAAACTATGCCAAGTCTTCAACGTTGGGAATTAATGTATCGCACGGCCATAAGTCAATTCGAAATTATTGCAAACAACATAAGACACGGTGTTTCATCACGTATATATACACAACGCGTTGTAGAGAATGTTTCGACAAAATTCAAGGTGTTTGATATTGTATGAAACACCCTTTCAAGATTGTGGTGTAACCTCCCCCAGAAAAAAATAACCTCTGCCATACAAAAACGAGAAATTGTTCATCAAATAACCCAGACACTTCAATTATTAATGAGTTTGAGAACAAACCTTGCCGTGCTCATAGAAGCAACCATCTTCCAAGTGTTTGTGTCAGGATCGTATCGTTCCACAGTCTTAAGGTTAGTTCCATCGGAGCCTCCAACAGCGTACACCATGTCATTCAGTACAGCACAACCCACGCCAAACCGACATTGATTCATTCGAGCAATCTCCGTCCATTTGCCAACCTTAGGGTCATAGTACTCAGCCGTATTTAACGGCATCGAACCGTCAAAACCACCTGCAACATTCAAGAAACAAACCAGATTTCAACTAAACGTCGAAAGTAATTTTAAAAATGAGCTGCGCCTTGTGATTGGCTAAAACAATCTCGCGCCACTTTTTCAACCAATCAGACGTAACATCAAAATCAGTCGTGACTTGGTCGCACGCGACTTCTCGCGCTCACCGCCAGCTTCACCTGCTCCGAGTTCTGATTGGTTCCCACAAAGAAGGCCACCCTCCTCTCCCCCTGCCTGGATCTACACCTGGGAAGAATGCGTTCAGAAACTCAGCACAACGATCAACGATCGGACAAAAGAAGAAAAAAATCAACAAAATAAAGCTGTGCTGCGTGACCAAAAAATACTTTGCTCAGTTCTTCTGTGAAATATTGAATGCCTTTAACTTAAACAACAAAAATGTACAATTTCACAACTGTTGAGCAATACACATTCCGTACCTATTGCATATATCCTGCCATTCCCCGCTGTGACACCAACACCATTGCGACTTGAAGACATTGGAACAGACGGCACCCACACGTTTGTGAACGGATCAAATCGTTCCACGGTTTCCAGTCGAGACGCGTCATCACTGCCACCGCAGATGTAAAGAAAAGGACCTAAAGCACCAACTGCGGCACCCCAGCGGCAAATGTTCATGTCGCCTAAAGTAGAGGGACATACAAGTACACTTAAGGTTACCTTAACTGCATAACTGCATAAAACATTGGTATTAAGTGAAGACAAAACGACAAAGCACGCAAGTAATGGCCCTGTCATGTTAGTCACACACAGCTGTTTTGCGGTTCTCTTCATCCTGCGGTCCTCTTGCGTTAACTCACTTTTGTCAATAGACGCCATTTTCCGCGCGCTGGCGTGAATCGCTTAATCTCTGAGACAAACGGAATGCACGAGACTTCTTACAGTCCAGATGTTCGCGACACCCTTCATTATTCCTGAGCAAATGAAGACTACGTTTACTCTGAGTTTAATCAAGTGATCTTACCGATAGTCTTCCATTTTCTCTCACGCGGATCATATTTTTCTCCGCTTTTGCTGGCTTCTCTACGGCTCATTCCACCGATGGCATACATCACGTGATTCACAGTTGTGGGTCTCCTGGGTGAAACCCTCTGATTGCGAATCTGAGATCGGCGTTTTGGGAGAAGAAGACATTCGGCGGCCTCAAATAACAGATCGCTGTTGAATGAAATGCAAAAACAAATTCGTAATTATCATAATTACGTACAGAGAGGTAGCGTAGCCGAACGGTCAGAGCATCGACTCGGGTTCGAGTCCTTCTCTGACAACTAGCTGGATTTGTTATTGTTGGCGCTCTGTTTAACTTCTTGGCCACGCTTGTAAATAGCCAACTGGCTGCATCCTGCCAGTTTAGGGTTTTTTCATCCCGTTATGCTTAATTTCATAGTTTGTTTCTAATAATTTAAGCCGAGTGTCTGTGAACTAGCTCGAAAGCTAGCACAGCAATTTCTTTTCCCACTACAAACAAAGCATCTACATGTACCAGTTACCATTGAGATTGTGAATCAGATTGCAAACACTCAATGCACAGCAAGGATAAAGCTCTCACTGACTTTACCTGCAAGCCCTGTTACTTCTGATAATTTCTTCTGTTGCAGCTCTATCGAATAAGAATTCTGGCGACAGTAAAGGAAATCTGACGTTGCTAAGGATTTCCGATGCGGACTCCTGAAAACAAATAACGTACCAACAGTCAAATCAGACCGCCTAATACATGTCTAATACGGTAAAAACGTACATGGATCCTACGTACACTAATTTTAATGCGTTTTGAAATTGCGTCCAGATTAAACCCTTAAAAAACAGAGGTTATCGAAAGTACTCTCGAAAATGGTTCTTTTGATAATTATGAAGGTCTACAGCTCTTACTGTGAACGGCAAAAACAAAGGTTTTTTGTGTAAACTGACTTTATTGCTGCTCATTTATTACCCGGCTTCGCCGGTAAAACCAAGCAACAGCGCGAACAACTGAAAAAAAAAAACGTCTGAGATAGCCTGGTATTGACAAATATTTCCAGACATGCGTTTTTGATGGCTTTGTCCTTTGTATGGACGGCTCAAAATGATGCGAAAATGGTGTTGTGGATGTGGACCTTTAGATGCGTTTCAGTTTACGCGAAAAAGAAGCATGGCCCAACAAACTTGTGTTCAGATATTGTTAGTATAGGTAATAGCATGATTTGTAGTGATATTTGACATAAATACCACGAGTGATATTTCGAAATTGTTATACGTAATTTCACGAGCCAGTAGGCGAGTGAAATTTGAGACAATTTTGAAATATCACAAGTGGTATTTATGCCAAATATCACGTACAAATCATGCTATTATTTGTTTATACTACTTCCCACAAAAGGTTTGTAATTTTTTACGAGTAGGTATTTCAAATTAAGCTGAAATACCACTGCTCTGAGCCAATCAAATCGCAGAAATTTCTCATGTAGTAGTATAAATCGTACAACAAAACAATCTAATTTTATATAGAGAATCCAAGACTATCTTATCATTTCCTGAATTCTCATTGCTTTTGCTTTAGATTACGTGTGACACACATAAGGAGAAATCGGATGTTGGTCCTTATGTGACCGTACCTTTCTAACGTCAGGATCGTATTTAATCCAAGCCAAAGCTGCTTCGAAGACACGCTCTTCAGACAGAATATTAAGATCATCATTAGCTAGAAGCCGTGACAACTGCTTGGCTGATATGTCCATGAATTCTTCATTCTGGACAACGTCGATAAAATGTTGCCTTGCAAAGGACTCTGACTCCGTCACTAACTCCGTGCAGTTGTGTCGATCAGCAAAGGCAACAATTCCTGCACAAAAACAAAATATGGTAAGAAAAGGAAAAATTGACAGAGACCAACTAACAAACTGTAATTTACATCAATGTATTGAAAACCTTATTTACAGTGGTGATCTCGCTATTGTTCACAGTAGAATAATTTTTGGCATATTTTTGTGGGGATTTTTATGGTGTCCAAACTCTAATAGATGGCCTTCTATCAAATGGCTACCCTCGATTCACTGGCCAGTTCCCAACTCCCAGTAGACAAAAATTGTCAGTTTATCACTATAAACAGAACGGTTATTAACCCTTTAAAACCCTGATATTAAAAATTGAGATTCTCATTTTCTGTTCCTATACTTTTTCAACAGAAGTAGTGGGAGAATTTGTTAAAATATCAATTAGACCCATATTCCCTGATCGTGCACTCAATTCTCATGACCACTCTAATTTCTACAGTATTGATATTATAAGGAGAAATTTTATGCTGATCACTCTTAGCGCTTAAAGGGTTAAGTAGACATTTGTCCCTTCCTCAAGGATGAATGCTTGATAGAGGTTCAACTTGAAGATCATGTTATGAGCTTGGGTAACAGAAAAAAAAACTCTTGACCACTGACAGGAGTTAAAACCTGGGCTTTCCCTTAACACTCGGCCAGTGCTCTGTCAGCTGAGCTCAGACAGACTTGTAGAGAACAAGGCCGTTAAATTTTGCTGAGTTCATAAGACAGTACACACACTTCCTGCATACTACTCACGGGGAAAGCAAGGTCAAAAGTGTACTGTACACGTATTCAATTTTGCACTCTGGCTTCCAGAAAAATGCTAGTCAATCTAAAGTCAAGCCGCCACTAAAGCCAGTGACTCAAAATTGAACAACAACAAATCATTGCTGCACAGTGTATCATATTATGTTGACTATTGAATTAGCTCATTTAATTAACATGTTAAACTTTATTAACCAGTGTTCAACAAAAATAGAGATGGGTGAATTCAATTCAACAAGCTGTAACTTGTTGAATAGCCAGGGTGGCAATACATGTATTTGTTGATCAACAAAAGTTAAACCATATATATGTCACAGGCTTAATGGCTACCTCATACAAGAGGTTACTTAGTCATGGTCCACACTGCAATTTTGATCCTTCCTTTGGTAGAATCGTGTTGGTCCTTAGTGTGTCCACTTATTAGAGGTTTGCATTGTACTCAACTTACCAAGACAATTCTCTGAACTAAGTTGCCTTTTAAGAAACTCGCAGCAAGCTTGCTGAACAGATTGCACTTGAAGCAGACAAGCTACAGGTAACAGCTCTTGAACATTATCCTCTGATATCTCCATTTCACCACTATAAAAGAAGTCCACAATGGTCTCCATTGCATGCTCATCAAGTTCCTGAAGTGTCACTGTGTTTTGTCGACTCTCTGATAGGCCCCCTGAAAATTGACAAGAGATTGCTTTTATTAGTCAATGCTGCATGATCGCTTACAAACACAATACAAAACTAAAAGTACACTGATTCCTGACTTAACCCACTTAATTCTAATAAACTTTAAACAGCCAAAAAAAATTGAACTCCTTTGATACAATGCTGCTGATAGGGTATTATTGAATGATCACATCATAACAGCAAGCCTCCAAAATTAAAACTGTGGTAAAGTATTTCCTATGTTGCCTAAACTGACATTGTCAGAGGGTGATTGTCTATGGTGGAATGTGATCTTTAGGATTCACTACATCTGCAAACAATTCCTGATTTCGCTTTAGAGTGATATACATGTAACAAACAGAAGAAAGCAACTTCTGTTCAATGAACTGTTTCATAAAATGTTCACTCATCCGCAAAAGAAGGAAGGAAGGAAAGAAGGAAGGAGTCATGGATGCGAGGACAACAGACGTGCCCTCTTTACAACATATATTAACATGTTAACAATAAGCTCGGACGTCAGCATACAAAGACGCCACTGGTGGCCAGTATGTGTCCATTAATTTTTTTATGAGGTTAATGTACTCATCCAACCCATGACGTGAATAATGTGTGAAGGTTGACCACACCACCGCGGTCTACATCCCCTACTCTTTTCAAACAATGGTTTGGGTTTTTTACATCCCAAAAAAACAGATAAGTGTTTACAAGTGTTTACAAGGGGTTAGTGCTGTGAGATGCGACCTATGGTTTTTCATCCTTATCCAAGAAGACTAGTAAGAAAGTCTAACCATTTGCAGATGTCATCACAAAGGCATCACTTTCTTCTCAGTCAATTAAAGACCCTGAGTGTTAGTACGGCTGGGGTTCAAAGCCGCGACCCCCTTCTCAGCAGAGCGGCACTCTCCCAACTGAACTAACCAGGTGGTAGTTTTACCCCTACCCACACCATTTGGTACTGTGCAGGGGTATAGGTAGGATTTAAGGAATTTGTGGGGGAGAGGGGTGGGAAAGGGTCTCTTTTTCTCTTATTAATCCTCTAATAGTGTTGCAACTGAAATAACAGGCAACTTACCAGTAAACATTGCTTTAAAGTATGGGCTACTTGCAGATAACACAACTTTGTGTGCTGAAATATTGGTACCACCAACCCTAAGAACAATATCACACAAGTCCTCATCTTGACGCAAAAATTTGAGAGCATTCACAAGGTCTTTGCTATGGGCTATGTCAGTGAAGTGATACTGCAGATTTGAGTTGCTGCCACTGTCTGCGTCAGTACTGTGTGAAAAGGAAACTGGAGAGTTCCTGAGAGGGGATGCCATTGGAGAGCCCCTTTGAGGAGGTCGAGAATCTGAAAGAAGGAAACAAAAATAAGCTATTCTTTACTGTGACGTCACAGTGTTGCGGTATTGGACAAAAACCCTGCTGACTGATTCCTAAAATAACCCAGTTGTATACTGTCTTGGATCCTAATTCATCAAGAAAGTAGGGAGATTTGGGAGTAATGTTAATTAATCATCCAGTTCTCTTATGTGTGCAATAAATCACTACAGGGATCAATGCAGTCGTGTTTTTTATATCCTTTCTCCTCCCAATCTGACGTCAGCATAGTTGTTTATCTTTCCAAATTCTTTCTTGGCGAGGTTATCATCTCCAGGCACAACAATGTTGATTGGCAAGCACTGATTTGTCTTCTTGTCCACATTGGTGATATCCAGTTACATTGTAGTGGAGTTTTATTCTTCAGTCAGTCTGTATAGTGAAGTCCAAGAGGATTTTTTGCATGCTTGTTTTATTTTTTCTTGTTTTAATTTTGTTGCCACTTGCATAAATCTAAGAGCTATTTTAAATATTATCTCTCATCTACACAGCGCTGTAAATCAAACTTGTAAAGGACAAGGATGAAAACGTGATCAAAATAATATTTGTTGCAAAAGGATGTTGTTTACAGAAAGCATTCAAATGAATCATCGTTTTCAACTATGAAGTACTTTTGAGGGTGCTAAAAACAATCAAAATCTACAAAATTTCTAATTTACAACGTGTTTGCTGAGGCAGCCAATATAATCTCAAAAAGTATAAGAGCAAACGCACACAACACGGAAAAAAAATCTTATAACTCTTCACCAACGAACTCACTTCCTGCACTATCACTACTAATACAAGTAATGGGACTTTCACAGAACAAAATACATTTTCCCATAATATTATTTGTAGAAGGCATTGTTTAAAACAGACACTCCAAGCAATATCACAACATTCCTTGTTGGTTGGAATAAAATAGATACTTAAAAGATATATTATTTTGTATTGAAAGCAATATACAGGAAAAGCTCCTTAACAAATTCCTAACCTTTCATTCTGTGCATTCTCCTTGTTTTTGAGTTCTACCTGAAAAACCTAATTACTTTTTCTTTTGAAATCCAAAATGCATTAATAATGTAATAGTAAAAAAAAATAAGAATCAGAATAAACCACTGAAGATAATTGAAGATAATTTGCACTTCACTTTACTTTGATCCAGTTTAAGCCTGTAATAAAAGTATCTTTAAGTACTAATTCACACCTTTCATCTTCAAATGTGACAGTTTTAAGCATACACATATTTTTTAAGGGAATGTTACGAAAACAAAAGTAAATCTTATAATGATAATAAAATTTTATCGTCATTCGTTTAACCGCAAAATCGCATATTGACACTTGTGGGCGGGTAGTTCGTACTTTCTTTGTTAACAACAAGTTAAGACAATTATTTTCTACATATCATTCAATTTCGCTACTTTTTTTACAAAAGACTTACCAGTTTCGGTTAGAATCCTCTACTGACAGGAAATATTAGGTTTATTAGGCTCATAAATTATTCACCAAAAAGTTGATCATGTGGATTCCATTGAGGAATATTTTTAAGGAACAACTTGTTGAAGATCGATTAAAGAAAATCACTTTTCAGTTAAAGACAGCCGACTCAACGCTACATAGAAAATGTGATTTGTTATAAGACACTCCTGATTAAATAAATTTTCCCGTTAAATTATGAAACCGAGGCAGAGGCTTTAAAAATGTATTGGAATAGAATGGTGTCAAGAAATTTACATTTGCTTATGGAGTTACTCGACCACCAACAGCGGGTACAACAACACCTTAAGTTCTCGTTTTTTATAGATCCAAAATTTCGGCATTGATTTCAAACGAAAAATACATTTTCTCACCCACTATTCACTAACTTTGATCATTTATCAGGCTTATAACAATTCTCATGTGCGAGACAGACAGTAAACATTACAAGTTCGAACTTGCATGGATCTTGAGGCATAAGATTTAGGAATTTTAACGGGAAATTTCCTTAAAACGAGAAGGTATTTTAAATATTGTCCCTTTACTTGGATCTAATAAGAAATAGAAGCGCTTAGACATCGTTTGCCGAGATGACTTTCAAATCAAAACACGACCTTGTATAATTTCCAGTGCCTTGATTGAACGATCGAGTCAGCTACTTTTACAGCGAACCCAGCTGATGAGATCCGGATAAGATGTAAACATATGCTCGACCCACACGGATAAATTTACATATTAACAACTTTAAAAAACTACTCACCTACAAACGCCGTATTTCTTTCCCTAACTAAACGAAAATAAGAAAATTGCTGATGAAACAGCACTTTTGATCATCGAGAGAGCGGAAGGCTTTCGTGAGATAGAGACAACGTCATCGATTTACAATCCATATTTGGTAGTGGCGGCCTCCTCGAATATTTTCACAAGAACAAAAGACTTCCGGTTAATTGTCACGAGCTCCAACAAAAACAAAAAGCTCCTTATTACGTACCGGTACTTCTCTAGAAAATCTAGCTTTACATAGACTGTTTTATAGTCCTCTGTTTTCTATCCAATCTTCGACATCGAGAAATTCACGAGCACCCATATTGGTTTCAAATAAAAGTTCAATGTGGGGAGAGTATCAAATCTACTTAATGGGTGGGGGACAAGTTGGGATGTAAGTAAGTAAGTAAGTAAGTAAGTAAGTAATTTTATTTAACCCGTATCGCATATGAGCGATAGCTCGTTTAAATGCAAATGTGCCATAAAAATTACAACGTGATGATTTACATAATCTACATGTACAAGTAATGAATAAAAATAAGAAATAGAAAAATTAAACCAACTAAAAAATAATAATAATTTAAAAAGAGAAAATATTGGTAATCAGATTGTCTATTTACAAAATTCACAGTTGTAGTCATACGATGAAGACAACTGTATGTTTTGTAAGTTTTTCCTAAAGATAGAGAGGGCCTCCGACATCCTTATTTTGTCTGGTAGACTGTTCCATTGTTTACCAGCCTGGTACGTGAAAGAATGTTGCATATAAGATGAGGTCGGTCTTGGAAGAACAACCTTAAGATGGCCCCATAGGCTGTAACCATTGCTTCGCAGTAAAAACATTTCCCGAATGTAGTTCGGTGCCTGGTTATAAATGCTATTGTATACAAGTATCAGTGCTTGTTCTATGCGTCAATGTTCCAAGCTTTTGATATGTACAATTTTAAGTAGCTCTTCGTAAGCAGTCGATTTGGAGTAGTTAAGAAGAGTCCTAAGAGCAAATGCGTTGGTTGACTCTAGTTTTGCAGACAAACCTTTACTTAAGGACAAGTTGGGTTGTTAGGATGGAGGACCCTGCGAGCAGTACAGGAAGGTCACATGCCTTCGATTCTTTAGGGAGAGCTAAACACCCAAATTCTGCTTGCTTTTTTAATCATGTCAATTATCTCCTCCAGTTGTCATTAATTTAAAGTTTATTTCAAGTTGGTGGGTTGGTGGGGGAGGGGGGCGGTGGATAGGAAAGATTTGCAAAACCTAACTGTATTTTGGGGCCATGTCTCAATACAAAATCAATTCTGGTGTGTATGACTATTTTCTGGACCAAACTAGAAGTAGTCTGAAACACTTGCAGAACTTTTAGTAAACTCTATACCTAAGGAACAGAAAGTCGCATCTTTCCTAAAAAGATAACAACCTTTTTTTCGTTAATTTGTTTCAGTCATTTAATTTGTATCATTAAGTGTAAATGTTTACCAGTTTCTAAAATAACAAAAGAAAAGACTGTAAAAATATGAAGAGTTGACATGACTATCAGTGTCACAGACTTCCCAGGAAATTGTCCTTGGGTAGCCTGTGTACTAATGCTCATTTCCACACTTGTCTAATAAAAAACAGTAGGAATTAATATCCAGAGATCACAATAACATTATTTGGACCCACTGAGTTTTCCTCAAAAGAATTTTGATAAATGGGAGGCACAGTTCTCTCCACTGACTACATGGGAGCAATCTTATCTTCACCCTTTCACTGCCAAATTTAGCCAAAAGCAAATTTTGACCAAATTTTCAAATTTCAGTCTGTGAAATTTTGAAAAACAAATAGAGCTATGTGTAAGTACAGGCAGAGAACTTTCATTTGAATGGTGACATCATAGGATTTTGTCCACAGACTCAAAAGTTAGAGTCACCTTACAAAGCTCCATCAAGCCCTCTGGTGGTGAAAGGGTTAATAATTAACCCTTAGAAGGGTTAAAGTTCACCAAATAAAAGCAAAACGAATAATCCTGTTTGTTCAATCAAAGCATTTACTGTCTTCTATAATTTTGCTTATCAGTTTACTCCTTGGCCACAAAAAATTGATGGTTTCATGCACTCACATGGTCAGCCAGGACCATGGCCATAGCCATATTTTTATCATACGCAAGGTAAAATCTGCCCCTGGGGCACAAGCTGCGAGGGAGGGGGATCTTGGGACATCCCCTGGAAGCTCTGAAACACAATTTCCTTCATAGGGCATTACTCTAGAAACAATCAATCTAGTTAACTGGCGATTTCTTTTTCTACTAAAATGCATATTATTGTTTTTAGGTTAAAATCTAGACAAAGTAAGTGCCTTGCACTAAAGCACAACCAGCTCCCTTCGCAATGACAAGCACAAATGTCTTTTTGCACTTTAAGTCCATCTTACAGAGATGCCTGCCAAAGAGATGCACTGAGTAAAAAGCCCATACGTTTGTTTAGAAAAGTGTTCATTTTACAATGGAGAACTAAGTTAACAAAGATGCAAAATAATTCTGGGACACATGCATGGTCATCAGTGGTTGAATGCAGATGCCACTTCTCAAGTTTTTGATGGAAGCAAGGTGCAGCAGAAAAATGCAGTGGGGGGGGGGGGGGGAAGAGCTATACTAATGAATACTCCATTGCACAGGAATGAGTATTTTTATTTAATTATCCTTAAATAGTCAAAAATCTAATCACACAAGTCTTCCAAGGTATCTCGCCTTTGGGAAATTCACTTGAAGCTGTTTCCATTGAACTAGAAAGTGATCAGCAAAGTGATACATAATTTTCCCCGATAATGATAATGTCTTTACTCGGCAAATACTTTCCACAAATACTATGATTACGTCCCTTACACCACTGACCTGAAGAAGAGAAATTATATGATAACATTAGTTAACACATGTTGTTCTACAAGGTGTCTTACTCTTTACCCCACCCCCCTCCCATGATGTGGGGGGGGGGAACTCCCTATTATCGCCTAATTTGGGGAGGTTATGTCCAAAAGGGGTACACCTATTAAGGATTCAGAAGTTAAACCTTTAAGTTTCAAAAGTGGCTAACATCAATATTCCTCTTAACAATATCAATGTAAAATGAAGATAATGTGAACTGCGGAAATACAAATTATAAATGAAGATATGATCGTTGCAGTGGTAAATTTTATTTTTAACATATTTATTGTAACCTATTTTCTTCAATTACACTGATATTTTAAATGAAGAATTGAAGCAATTGCAAATAAACCTGAAAAAAATTTCTGGACTTCAACAGGATTCAAACCCATGGTTGAAGGTTTGAAGACCCAATTCTTTTTAGGGTTTATTTGCAGTTGCTTAAATTGCAATTACCACTGCGACAATCACATCTTCATTTAAAATACCAATGTAATTGAAAAAAACAGGTTACAATAATGATCACCAAAGGGAAAATGCATTGGTCTTTGATCAAATTCTTTCAAGTTATTCTTTGACGAAATGTATGGATATTAGTCTGGAGAATTTGTATGTAGTTATTGGGACTTCAAGAGTTAAGCCACCACTTCAAATGTTTCTGTAGCACAAGGAAAAATAAACCAAAGCTAACCAAAGACACAATACATGCTCATCATCAAGCTCCATAAAATTGTTGAGAAAAGTGCATAGCATAAACTAGCTGCCATAAGGAGTGGCTTAAGTATACCATTTACAGTAAAATGGAAAAATGGAAAAAAAGGAAAAATGGAAAAACTGCAGCATGCATAAGCTGCCAACCTACCACTAGTGTAAAGTTTATCATTAAGATGATGTGGTGGGTTTAAAAGCTGTGGTTTTACTAATTTTATTTTTTATATATATACAAATACCGGTAACACTAATAATAGTAATAATAATAATAACAATAATAATAATAACTAATTTATCTTACCTTCAGGGCAAAAGCTGCTAAAAATATTGGAATACATGTGCCAGGACCATTACAAAGAAGCTAAAGAGAAATTTAAAAAGCAGAGTTAAAGCATGGTTATGTGGCTTTTTATGCTCAAAGAATGATCCTCTTTCAATCGTAGGAACAGTTCTTACCAAATCTGGTTTCTCCCAAAATACAACAGGAAAAGAAAAGATAATTGCATTCAATGTTGTAAAGATTGTTGAAAGCCATGATTGACGCACTTCTCTGCTGCGAGGAATTCTAAGAATTTTAAACTGAAAAAGAATGGGCACCAATTAATTTTCAAAATTTTTACTATGAATCACAACATATACATTGCATAAACTTTTTATATTATTAATTTTTTATCATTTTGACAACTCAGTATCACTGAGTATTGCAATGCAACTGAAAAAAACGCTTGACATCAAAAAGCAGCATTTCTCATTTCTCAGATCAGTTGCACCCCGTCTAAGTGCTAATGGGCATCTCAAGTAAGACATAAGAGTAAGACTGCAGTATTTATAAACAGTAAAACATCTAGACCTAGTGGTAAGGGTCGGGGACAGCTTCCAATATTTTTTACACTGACTACTATCCCTGAGAAGGGCAGTAATGAGTTCCACTCAGGGGTGGTAATTCAGTCATCACTTCACTCATCTATCAAATCGGGATGCAGACCCAGGTGGGGTGTGGTTTATCTCCTCATGGGGTACTTCAGAAGAAAGGGATCATTTCAGAGGTAAAGTAATCAACATAAATTGTTGTCTTTTTCAAGTTACATAAGGAAATGTTAATCAATACCTTACTTTCTTACAATGATTTATTAATATCTACCTCAGAACCTCCTCTGTTTGTTTTCTCCTTTTCAAAAATGGTAATTTTTTCAACACTCATTTTATCAGTTTCAGCGACAATATAAATGCGGGGCTGGTAATAAGAAGAAAGTGACCCTAGAAGTCTCATCATTTCAGTTGTGTGTCCTCCTTTAAGGAAACAAAATATAATTATTAAAAACACATCACATCAGTATTGTTTAAGGGACAGACCATTGGAAAACATATGGGGGGGGGGGCAGGCGAAGTACAAAAAAAATATTTGCACAAGGGAAAATTAAATTTGAAAAAATTCATGCACGCCAATTAACCCCAAAAAATATTCATGCTATAGCCCCAAAAAAATTCATACAAGGAATTTGATAACGAAAAAAATTCCTGCAGCTCGAAAATCCCCCCCCCCCATAACTTTTCTAATGGTCCATCCCTAATTCACACAAGTATAGTAGATGTTTCACTGAATCCAATAAAGCCTACAATAATATTTCTAACTCTGATCATTCAGATGAGGAAGTGGGGGGGTGATGATTTCTCCAAGTCGAGGGGGGAGGGGGGAGTGATAGAGAGGGGCAGGGGAAAATCCTTTTAGCAGCCCTGTTGGTATGTTCTTAGCCTGTTATAATCTGAAAATGGAGCTCTTCAGATGCTCAGACCTAAAACTTGCTAGCCAATAATAAAGATGACTGAGAGCCTATCTCTAACACAATAAGTAAAAAGAAATTGCCATTTTAGAGACAGAACAGGCAGGGAACATGAAATTCAGTGTATTGTTGTCTGAGAACAAGTGAGTTACACAACTTCATTACCACTACATATACCACTCTCCCACCCTACACCCTACCCCTCCCCCATCCACCCACACTCCCCGCAAACAACATCGAGCTGTTGATTATTGCAAGCCTTCACTGGCCTTTGCTCACTGTTTCAGTCACGACAAAGACAACAGGCATTTTCGTTGATTACTCCACACACGTGTCTGTTTCGCTATCCAAATCGAAGAATTTTTAATATTAGATCGAGAGGACGAACCTGAGCCTGCGACAACCATCACCTTCACGGATTTTCTCTTGTCCAATGCCACATTATTTCCTCTTCTCTTCAAAACATACACACTTCGTACAATAACTACAAGTGCTAACAAAAGAACAACTGCAAAGACAGAGAAAATCGCGGTACAAATATCCATGATGTTCACAAAAATAGAAGAGAACACAGCCTTGATAGCGTGATCAGCGCAATCTTTTTTTAAGATAAGCGCACGCACAAATTTTGTGA
>BOPM01000142.1:781793-797847 GCA_022179025.1 Porites australiensis
GCGGTTTTCTAATACAACTGGTATTCTGCAAAAAAAAAATGTGGTTTATTGGTGTTGAAGTAGAGCAAGAGACGAGTGCACCCCCTCCTAAAAAAAATCCTGGATCCGCCCGTGATAGACTAAAACAAGTACCAGGGGTCAAATTGATAAAACTTTTACAAGTGTAATTTACAAGTGTAGCTATTGTGTTCAGACCGTTGAAAAAAAATTGATCCCTGTTTATTAGAACTCAACATAACAACAGAACATCATGAATATGACCAATTCCATTGACTATGAAAGCTGCTGTGCTTGTGATGATATCATTTCTTTCCAGTGTAAACTGAGACTTTCTCATATTTATTATTAATAATCAGGGGCAGATCTGGAAAATCTAGTGGGGAGGGGTCGATAGGGCACGGATACTGCCCCCCTCCATGTAGCCTGCAAGAGCAGATGCCTTAATTTCGAGCTTTTGTTTCCAATGCCCAAATATGAACAAAAGCTGTAAGGCATGTGATCTCAAAGGCTAAATTAAAGTACATGGTGAAACTATTTTGTTCTTACAAAACTCTGGGTCTGAGAATTTGTGCCCAGAAATTAAGGCTCTAAACATCTGAGAGAAAATTCTAAAAAGAAAACAAAAATGCCAGACAAAAAAAAATTAAAAAATAAATAAATTAAAATAATAATTAATTAATAAAAACTAATAAAAAACTTTTATTAATAAATTAATCATTTTTTTTGACAAAAGTGGGGTGTGGCCCTCACCCACTCCTCCCCCTCTAAATCTGCATGTGATACAGACAACCTTTGCCTTGTCGACATGCTGCTTTTCATCCCAATATGGACAGTAGCTAAAACCCAGCAAAACTGAATTTTACTCTTGCTATTACAGAGTCTGACTAATAAGGTCACCAATGCACTGTCCTGAGTGTCCACAATAAAGGCAGTTGACTGTATAAATACAGTCAAACTTCCACTAACGGCTACCTCTCTACAATGGCCACTTTTTGGGGGGACAATCCATACATTGACTCTTGATGAAAGCTCTTCTACAACGGTCGCCTCTCTACCATGGCCACTTTGTTCTGTCCCCAAGGTGGCCGTTGTCAAGACGTTCAACTGTATTATGTAAAGTAATTTAATTACCATGCCTTATTTCTTCTAGGTGGTTCTTTGATGCTATTGGTTATTCCAGATTATCTCGTGGCTTTGTTGTAAATGGGTATATCATGGGTGCATCATTTTTCCTGTGTCGTATAGCAATCATGCCACTATACTACTACAAGTGTTATTCAGTCTGGGGATCTCGACAACAGAAAGACTTGGGAGCACTTATTAGTTTATACTGGATTTCTACCTGCATTGTACTGGATTCAATCAACTTGTACTGGTTTACAAAAATTGCGAGGGGAGCAATGAAGCTAACTCGCAAACTGAAAGAACGCAAAGAAGGCTAATTTTATTTCATCAGTCTTTGACAAGTGTTTCAACTAAATTTTTAAAGAACCTGAGGTTTTTACTAATCAATACTTTTTAAATATTAATTTAATTGGATAACTATCAATAATTTTTGTATAAGCATAATTTGTCCAGATGTTATAAATAAGCGTTGACTGATTATTTAAAATAGTATTGAGATAGTTTTAATATATGATACCAAAAAAAGTTGCACAGACCTATATAGACCAATTAGTGCCTGAGAAATTGTTTAGATATTGTAAAAAAAAGAAATGGTCAAGTACAGTTTAACTCACATTGTTTTTAAAATATTTGGTACGTTTTCAGTTGGTGTCGCTCAATAATTAAAAAATACTTTAAGAATTTATTAAATAATGATTTTTAAATAAACGTATTTAAAAAATTTACTCCAAATAAAATTTTCATGTTTTCGTCACAAAATTTGGCCTTTCACATTCGCACCGGCTCTTCTTATTTTTTTTTTCTTCTTCGCGCGACAAACTTTAAGGAAAGCCGTTTTTAGGACGCGGATGTTCCGTAAAAGTGTAAAACGCCTGTGTCAGAAGTGGTCATAAGCGAGTTTGCCAATTTAATAATATTGTTAAGAGCAATCGGTTTGTGCTGCTCGCGTGCCGATAAGTTTTCAGTTACTGATCGAACTTCGCACTCGCTTAGTTGCACGTTCTAATATTATTCATCTATGGATTAAGTTTGTATAATATTTTATTTAATTTCATTGAAAAACTTCTGCAAAAGATTTATGGTAATTCCTGGAAGTAAAATTGAGACCTTTTTGCCATTTTAGTGTCACTCGTTGTTGTTAATTTGTTTGTTTAACAAGTTATTAGATTGATTAAGAGACATCGAGGAATCACTTTCTCGATTTAGGACTAAGAAAAGTCAATAGTTTATGGAATAATGGAAAATACTGTCTAATTCAACAAATTACTCTATCAAGTCAATTAGAGCCATACCGATGCGCGCGCTAGGAACGTGGGAAGATAATTACCTCATTAAGCTTTATGATTTCAGCAGCGTTGATCGATATCTTTCGAGATGGAGGTTGATTCATTCGGAAAGGAAAATATTGTCATGGATTTCAATGATACGTAAAGAGAAACTGTTACTTCAAAGTTAAGACATGTCAAACAAAGTTCACCCCGCTACTGAAGCGGCGCGTAAAAGCTCCAATGTGAGCGAAGAACGCGAAAAGTGGACTGCAAAAGCCGACTTCATCATGTCGTGCATTGGTTATGCCGTTGGGCTTGGAAATATCTGGAGATTTCCTTATCTTTGTTACAAGAACGGAGGAGGTAATTCTGTCACTTCTCAAATATACTGGTTTATGAATAGTTTTAAAAATGACCATTGAAACACAGAGTATCACTTTATAAAAGAACTTAACAGAGTTTTGTGGTCTGCGGATGAAAAACCTAACTGAATGTGACCTTTCAAATGAGAGTTATGGGGCAGTACTTTATGTTGAACGACTGTTCATTCTAACATTTGAGTCTGTAGAATGACAGTTATTAAGCCGAACTTTTCCGCGGTACTGTTTATTACTGATGCTGCACAAGGTGGTTCTAACTTTTGAGACCGTGGACGAAATCTGAAAGTGTGACCATTCAAATAAAAGCTACTGAGCAGTACGTTACCTGTGGTGCTGTTTATTATGCTTTAGATGTGCTTCCACTTTGTACTCTTTGTTTTTAAGTATATTACAACATTGAATTTGAGATTTTTTCTGACGTTTCCAGTTAGGGTAAATTAAAACAGGTCCGCTTCATGCATATTTGCCATTAGCTTATATATGTTAATTTTCCTATATTAACAGCTTCTTTCCTCATCCCGTATTTCCTAACGTTAATAACCTGTGGTATTCCACTCTTCTACCTTGAGCTGGCCCTCGGACAGTATCTGAGCCTCGGCGCCGTCAAGGCTTGGGCGGTAGTTTGTCCTGTATTAAAAGGTACGTCGTAATTTAAGTTAACTGCGTCATGTGTTGTTAATTTAAACTCAGCCATGTGTGATCTGTTCTTGGTTGCCTGTGTTAAAATTATGCAAAATAGAAGAGTAAAATCATCTTAAAACAGCTTTTGACGCTGGTGCTGCAACACGCTTACGATGGAATACGATAACAAACTTTCCTTTTCTGTAGTTTGCTTGCTTCATGTTATTTTCGATCTTTTTTGACTTTTTACGTTCCAGAGCACAATTTAGTGAATAAATCATTTTTAAAAAAACTCTTCTGTTTGACAGGTCTTGGGGTGGCTATGGTTATAACTTCATTTTTGATATCAGTATATTACAATGTGGTGATTGCGTGGAGCCTTTTGTATCTTTACCACTCGTTTTCACCGGAAATTGCTTGGAAATCGTGCGGCAACGAATGGAACACAGCATTTTGCAGGTAAAATAATTGGCCTAGACACAAAACAAGAGAGCATTCGCCTTACACCAAAATGGCCTGGGTTCGTGTACGACGCAACATATGAGTTAGTCTTATCTCAATTTGTTGTTCGTTCTCCTCTCTGCTTCAAAAGGTTTTCCCCCGGGTACTACGGTTTTTCCCTCTCCTTCAAAACCAACATGTCCAAATTCCAATTCGCTGGAAAATTTTTTCAGTCAGTTGGGAACGCAGGTTCATCAGTCAGTCTTGCAACTGTTTAAAAGTGTCACAATCTCAAAACAGTTAGACAAGTTTAATGCTAATAATATTTTTTTTTTAACAACGCCGTAGCTACGATGCAAGACGAGGTACTCGCTAATTGCAAATCCATGCTGCTTCAAGTTACATTTTTACCATAATCGAATGATATGGTAATCAACAGAAACACTAGCTGTGGCGATTTCATCGTTTTTTAATATTTTTTTTCTTTTTAGTGAAGAAGGTTGGGGCAATTTCACCTACAATTGCACGGCTATGGGAAGACCGCTGAACTGTACCATGCAACTCACATCTCCTAGTGAGGAATTCTGGGAGTAAGTGAAACGTTTTTCTATAGGTTCAACCGTTTTAAATCAGAGCCCCTGGGGGTGGGGGAGCCGAGAGAGAACTTTGCCGTAGACGTCAACTTAGAGCTATTAGAGCGTTTTTCCAAGAAAAATCTGATGCTAAAGGTCTCCAAAAACATTCATTTATTCATTCCTTTTCATTCAAAAACAGCCTATCAAAAACGTTCACCACGAATGAGGGATAAACTGACGTTGGGTAGATTGATGAAGGGTAAATTTTAAGTATGTTATCTGCACTATAATTCTTCAAATTGCGCAACGCAAGTAATCGAGTAACTAGCGAAGTTAATTTTATTTGAAGCTCTCAAAGTCAGCGCGCGCATGTAACGTCACGTCTTTGTTTTTGAATTTCATTTGAACGTTACATTGCGCGTGCAATTTTCAGTTGCCTTTGAACGAATGAAGAAGAGGGAGCACCCGCGAAGCGTCTGGTTTTCCTTCTTTTTACACGCATATTTTGAAAACCTTTGCCATTCGCTTAATAGTAATGTAGATGACTGCCATAGCAGATACGGATCTTTTCGCCCATGTCTAGAACAAGCCGTCCTCTGAGTCCCGCCTCTCCCGACGCCGAGACGTCGCGAACGCTGCGAGTCATTTACATATTTACGTTTCGGTTTTTTCTTTTTCAGACGATATATTCTCGCAATTTCAAATGGAATTGATGAGCCAGGTGAAATCCGTTTGCCACTGGCCACGACTTTGCTGATCGCCTGGGCTGTTGTGTATTTTTGCTTGTACAAAGGAATTAAGTCATCTGGCAAAGTAAGAAGAAACCAGGCCCACCTTGCACATATACTAATGTATTGCAAACTGTAGTACTTCAAGCGTAACGGTTTCCTCTGGAATCTTATAAGCTGTAACTTAAAAGGGATGGCAATTTCATCTTAAAGAAATTTCAATTCCAGCTGATTAAAAAGTTGCGTGCATATTATTAAAAAAGCTTCAAAACAAGTTACGCCTGCCAGGGAGAGTATGTGTCGTTTGACTTGAATTTGGTTGTCTTCCTTTTATAAGGAAGGACAATCAGATTCAAATCAAACGACACATAATGTATTTCCTCGATTAAGCGCCCACGCTCTAATACGCGCGCCCTCCCCCGAATAAGCGCCTACTTCCCAGGTCAAATATCAAACAAGTACCCCTCTTAAGTAAGCGCTCCCTCCCCATAACACTTTCTTAATGGTAGGAAAACAAGTAAAACCTTTTTATATTGCGACTTTATCAATAACTTTTTAAGCTTTAATTTAAATATCTATACCAATACACTGCTGTGGTGGAAAGTGTGCAATGGGAATACGGTACGCTGGATTAACAACAGGAGGAAAATTACTCAATAAGTGCCCCCTTGATTAAGCGCCCTCCTTTCTCCTTTTAGCCAAAAATTGCCCTTGCAAAGTCAATTAGAAATAAATCCTGTTAATTCCATTTTTAAGCTTATCAGTCCTTATCTATTCATGCGCATTCATAGCCATTTCAGTAATCTTGGTTCTTTTATAATCACATTTGCAGTTGTACAGTGTAGTTGTTAGAGTGATTTTACTTGCCCCATGAAATAGGTAACAGAACAGTACGCAGTATTATGCACTAATTCTATTGTCTTCTTTTGTTTATTTGTAGCTATTTTGCACTAGTTATTACTAACTGTTTCACGGGTCAAGTAAAATCACTCTATGAAAAGAAATGAATGTCGTAACAGCACGCAGGTCAGCCGCCGGTAAGGTTATAACTGACAAGGCTGTCTCCGAGTTAGAAAGCTTACTCAAACGGCAAAGTTTCGTGTTATTCTCTTTTATTATCAGGTTGCGTATTTCACCGCCATCTTCCCGTACGCTATACTTCTGTCCCTGCTGATCAGAGGAGTCACCCTCCCTGGCGCAGTCGACGGAATCATGTTTTATCTTAAACCTGACTTCAACAAGCTCTTGGAACCACAGGTATAAAGCGTTTGTCTGCTTACTTAACTGCGGCAGGATTAGCTCAGTTGGTAGCGCGCTTGAATGCAGAGGGGGAAGTCGCGGGTTCGTTCGCTCAGGGTCTTAAAATAACTGAGAAATGAAGGTACTCCCTTGCACTACAAGCGGCTAAGCTAAACCTTCGCGTGGCTCGGGTGAACTGGTAAAATGGCGCTCCCGTCTCCAGTTGGAGAGGTAAAAATCGTGTCTCCAATTAGTACTTTCGTGCTAAATACACTGACTCTCAAACAAAGTGCATTTTTTGCTGACGTAACTGCTGGTTTGCGCGTGACATCAGGGCGGCTATTTTAATTGTAAAGAACAAAAGCATTTCTCTCCTTCTGAACTCCTTTTTTTCATGTAATTTTTTCGAGAAAAAATACATTTAGGTCCCGTCAACACATATCCGGTATTTTTTAAAATGGAGATTTTTTTCTCCGTTTTCAACAAAGACGCGTCTACATGTAGCGTGTTCTAATCGCTCTCGTGAGTACCAACATGGCCGCCTTGTCACGTGGTTGCAAACCATGAGTCGGATCACTTGCAAAGCAACACTGTCATGTTGCCTTTTTTGACGTAAACGGAATTCCTGTTGTATTTTAGGTTTGGATCGATGCTGCATCGCAGATTTTTTTCTCACTCAGCGTTGGTCTCGGAGGTCTGGTTACGTTTGCCAGCTACAACAAATTTAACAACAATTGTGAAAGGTAACAACACACCATCAAACAATCGATCAACGGGTGTCCTACTACATTCTTTACGGTAAAGCTGGGTTTTTCCTCGCAGCATAATTAGGGGTATATCAAGGATTAGGTAAGAAAAGGAGAGTGTATCTAAGGTAAGAAGCGGGGTACACGGATACCCAGCGACCCCCTTCCTCACCCCCACCCCCCGGGACATCCGCCCCTAGTTCTCAGATCTCTTTTAAGAGATCTCTCATCCATAGCACCGTGCAAAAGTGACCCCGGTTCCCGCCCATTACAAGAGCCATTGGAGTAATTTAGCAACAGAACGGGCAAGTTAGTTGAGGAATTGCGCGGAAAGGACTGAACACGACTTCCGGTGCTCAATTTGTCGCTCTGCCAATCTGCCATTGGTGAGGCCAATTTTTTTATTTGCGCGCGCCGTCGTCACTGTCGTCACGTCGTGTCTTTGCTAAATCTGCCTATTTCCAATTTCTAAAGACGTCTGCTAAGCAGTGGTATGCGTAGACATTTCTGTAAACATATGAAAATAAAACCTTTAATTAGAGTGTTTGTCCAAGTGCGACACCCATCTGCAAACTGTCGTGGAGTAGCAATTAACCTTAACGATGTTTTAGAGCTCACTTTCCGAACTCAGGGAGTTACGATTGTTATGATCATCATCGTAAATTTACCACTGTTTCGTTGCTTCATTTTTCCCAGAGACGCTGTTGTTGTATCCTCAATCAATTGCATGACAAGTCTGTTCGGCGGATTTCCTATTTTCAGCGTCATCGGATTTATGGCCCACACACTAAAGAAAGACGTGTCAGAGGTTGTTTCCTCAGGTAAAAAAACAGCCAAGTAGACATGACTCTCTCGAAACACCGGAATTCTCCAAATTTGTACGTGACCAAATGTTTTTTTCGTTTGTTGTGCTCATTTCCGTGTTCACGAGTGTTCCGTTGTGTTCCTTGTTCCGTGTTTTAGTGCATAATGATATTCTCCAACATCGCGGCAATATGCAAAAAACATCCCCCACAGGGGCGGATCTAGGGGGAGGGTGCAGGGGGTGCGCACCCCTCCCCCCCCCCCCCACCCCCGAGATGACCTGCGGTTTTCTAATACAGCTGGTATTCTGCAAAAAAAAACTATGTGGTTTATTGGTGTTGAAGTAGAACAAGAGACGAGTGCACCCCCTCCTAAAAAAAATCCTGGATCCGCCCCTGCCCCAATACTCTTTATTTCCAGAATTACACAAAAATAAATAGCGCAGCTTTGCCTGCGAAAAAATCCCAACATATTTCAGCCTCCAAATGTACTTTCTCTAACAATTTGCGTGTGATTGCCAAATCGGTTTTGGTAAAATTACAAACGATTCAGATTACCTTTCTGATTCTGTTTCTGTGATTATGCTGCTGTGAAGATTATAATAATTATTGAGATTATGAGCATCATTACGATTTAGCGCCTTTGATATTTCTCATTTGAACCAACATTAAGCATTACCCGATTCCGACTTTTGCAGGACCGGGAATTGGTTTTGTGGCCTACCCAGAAGGCATTGCTCAGATGCCTGGTGCCTCAGTTTGGGCTGTACTGTTTTTCTTTATGCTGTTTACTATTGGACTCGGAAGTCAGGTGAGTCGACTCGTAATTCTACCGCTTGATGATGGGAGAACTCGCACGTTCGAGTAACTAACAAACTGTAATGTACTTCAGGAAAAAAAGATATTTGCCCAGTTGCCTCCTCTCTATTCAGTACTACGAGTCTGTCTTAGTTTGAAATGTCTTAAGTCTCCAGCCCCAAACCCGTGGGGGGTGCGGGGGAGATAGACCGCGCCCCCACGGGTTAGGGAGTGAAGACGTATGACATTGTAGACTAGTCTGTCCCTCCCTCCATATGATTTTTTTCCTGCTCACAGCGATCAGCTTTCCTCGTTTTCTTTTCCTCTCCCTCTAGGCCATCTATTAGCCTTTCTCTCTTCTTTCCTTTCCCACTTTTTCCTCTACACATATATTCCTTTCTAATCTCCTATTTCCCCTTCCCTTTTCCCTCCCTCGGGTAATCGTATCCTCTCTCTATTTTCCCTTTCTTCTTTCTTCCCTTCTCTTTTATTCCCTCCCTTTTTCCCTTTCCCGGGGCGTCACTTGTTTGAATAAAACTATTTCTGCACTAATTAATACTCTTGCTCTTTTGTCGACGTTCAGTTTGTGTTCACGGCCACAATTATGGCAGCGTTAATGGACAGTTTCAGCAAACTGCGGGCATACAAGGGATTAGTTCTCCTGGTCGTGTGCCTCGTATCCTACCTTATTGGACTTTCTTGTGTTACTCAGGTAACGTTATTTTGCAAGGATAGCAACCCCACCGCTGCGAATTTACATAGAGATTCTTTGAAGTAGGGCGCTATGAACGAAGGGTTCCTTTGTAGAGCCCTTCTTGAAGCTAGGGGAGAGGATCGTAGACAGTTTTTGTTCTATTGTTTGCTTGTGTTATTGCTTCGTCAATTGTGTCGTCCTTCAAATGGATAATTTGTCTTACCAAGACTTGGTCAAAAAGCAGTGATACTAAATGCTTTCGTCATAATTACCATGTTGAAATTCAGCAAATGTGTAGAATAAGCCAGTTGTTTCTAGTATTCCGTCATGTTATCTCATCTAACCGGGGACCAGGCTCAGTGGCGGGTTTAAAAAGGCGAAAAACGGGATGAAACGGCAAAAAAACGTCAGCGAGCGAAGCGAGCGGGTGGACTGGAGAGGGAGGAAAGGCCCAGACTCCCGCTCGGCTCGTTTCGCTCACCGATTTTTTTACGCCTTTTTCCCCCACAGCGGAGCCTGGTTCTAGGCTTTAGCTGAACCGATCACAGTGTTTCTGTCATTTTCTATTTAGGGTGGAATGTATGTGCTGAATATCTTTGACAGCCAGAGCGCTGGTTTATCTTTGATTTTTGTGGTCATTTTTGAGGCATTAGCCGTCAGCTGGGGATACGGTAGGTACCATTTCACCGTCAATTCGCCACTTTAGAAACAAGAGGGAAACTGGGCCGAGTTAACTTTCGCAAAGACTTCTGGGTCTGTTACAGGTGACAGGTAAAAACATTGGCCAATAGCAGCGCGTTCTCAATAATGATCCCAAAAACAACTGCCGGACACATTTCGGCTCCAGTTCCTTTCTTGTTTCTTAAGTGGCCAATCGTACTGTCTCAAAGATAGTATCACGTGATCGTGAAGAAAGAGTCATTATCCTGCTATTGTTTTTCGACAGGAGCTGATAAGTTCTGTGATAACATCTATTCCATGATTGGGAAGAAGCCAAACTTGTATTTTAGAGTTTGCTGGAAATATGTGACACCTGCTGTTGGAATGGTAAGGAAAAAATATCGGATAAGGAAAGAAAACATCTTACCTTTTCTGAGTCCTAGTCTCCTCTCACATTAATTCCGCGAATCACTGGGAGCGCATGCGCGAATATAGACTCTTCCCCAGTCAAGCCTCGAGCAAATTCAATGAGAACAGACGCGCCATCACGAAAATTTCATCTCTTTCAATTCTGAAAAAGTCGGAATTGGGAACGAATATACTATAGTTTAGCTTTGTTGTGTCTGGTATCTTTAGATTTTTCGTGACGTATTGAGTAAAACCAGTACGTTTCAGAGAAGGGCTGAATAGTTTCTCCATCTTTTTTACATCACAGCTTATTTTATTGGGAAGTATTACTCAGTGGAAACGACTCAATTATGACGGGTATGTCTACCCTGATTGGGCCCAGGCCGTCGCGTGGCTGTTGGCTCTGTGTTCATTTGTGGCGATTCCCGTTCGAGCGATAACGGAGATAGTTCATCATAAGGGCTCTTTCAGAGAGGTAAGGTCAAAGCTTTTTTTATATTATTTGTTTCAATATATTATACATTCAAAACATTTCTCCGTTCCTGACTGGCTCAAATCCCCGGATAAAATTTGGACAGGCAAATGTTAAGAAGTTCTGTCATTCCCGAAATAAGTTTAAGCACTCAAAGCCGAGTTGTAGGCACATCATATCAATGCTGGAGAGCTTCCGGTCTTGTTTAGGACTTTGCTTATCTTATCTTTCTTGTTCTACTCTGCAGCGGTTAATGAGAGCCGCACGCGCGGATGTAAGTGTTCTCAATGCAGTTGCGGATCGTCACAATTTGAGACCACAAAGGTAAGATAGTAGGCAGAGAGAAGACAACCCAACATCAAGTAATGATAACTCGGAGGCGCGAAAAGGACTAAACACGACTTCCGGTGCACAATATTTTGTTCATTCATTGGCTAAGCCGTTTTTCAGACCCTTCGAGTCGCATACGCCACATCCACATTTCCCATAATGCACCTACACTCGAACAGTCATAACAACAAACAAGTCCGTTGTTTACTGCAACCTGCAAGCGGACGTTTTCTTTTTCCGGTGTTGCGCTAAAGCCTTCGAGGGGCAAAGGAGAAATCGTCATCCAAAGAAAAAGGGAAGAAGAACCACCTGAATGCATTTCAACGTAAATGTTACAGGCTACACACGACTTTTTACCGGAGATCGCTAAATCCGAACACAATTAACCTTAAATCGAGTTTCATATTATCAAAATTAAATGCCATTTTTATGCTCTTTTTTCAGTAAATGTGCAGAAACAAGGGTTGAAATACATGCCGTAGCATGGAAGGAAAATCCTCCGGAGTCAATTGTGTAGACGCCCTTCTAGTGGATCAATTATTCTCTGATTTTAGTTGATGAGATTGTTTTATATTTTGATGATATTATATTTGCCTCAGAGGTCATTCTTTCTACTTCTAATTTCAGGGGATACTGCACTTTTTTTTTTAATCAATGAGATTTCATGCGTTACAGAGAGCTGGATTTGAATTCTGTCAATTTATTTTATTGCTGTTCAACATTTCAAAGAACGCACGAGAATACTCAATGCTGTTACCTTTTGTATATTTATTTTTTACAACAAGAGTGCATTTTTTATTTAAAAAAGGGTAAAATACTGAATCAGCTCCATTCATAAATGACTAAGTTTTCTGTCAGTGAGCAGTGTCTGAATTTTCGTTGTCGATTTATTTTTTAACATGAGGAAATAAATAGTCGAAAAACGAAAAAGTCTCCCATGGTTCTTGTCATTACCAGTCGCTTGCTTATTGCTCATCGTGAGGCGCTTTAAGTTGTCCGTCAGGAGGTAAGGGACAAAGGGAGACACGACTGCAGAACTTTGAACCCAGATCTCTCTTCAAACTCTTCCGACAACGTCCTTTACCAGCTCAGCTCCAGGTCTTTCTCCTCTCAGTCCAGAAGAGGCGCGGCGTCCGCGTAAGTTACTGGGAAAAGGTTGAGTTTCCGCTCAGCGACATCGTAACGAATGCGCGAAGAGCGAGAAACAAGCGCTTGAGAAAGAGAGCGCGGGCACGCGAGCCCCGTTCGTTCGTGCGAACATTACTTTCAAGTGCCTGCTGTGCTACGCAGTCTACTGCGTTTTAGGCTGATTGTCATCTCAGGTATCAAGGTCAAAGATGGTTTTCTTCACGCGATGCACTTTCAGTTTCCTCGTTGGTGGCTGTAATTCCATCGCCTTTCGTTCTCTCCTGCTTGATAAGTAGTTTTAACAATCGTTTCTTATCTGCATTAATACGAAGTTCTAAATCTTCAATTTCCTTCCTGATATGCTCATTACTCTGGTCAGTTGATTCTTTCGACTCTGAAGCTGAATTTGCTTTTGATTCAATTGCCTTGTGTGATGGAGAACGTGAATCTCGTGAAGTGTCTGTAAGATTTCGTGATGAAGGCAGTGACAATCGACGTCGTGATCGTGATCGAGAGTGTCTCTTTGGAGAACGTGATCTAGAATCGCGTGAAAACGAGGAAGATTCGTGCCGTGTCGGCAACGGCGATATAGATCGCAAATGTGGATCACGGTCACTTTTCCTCCATGTTCTAGATTTCGCTCCTCGAGAGACCAGAGCTGTCTTCCCTTTTGATCGAGACTGTGATGGACTCGAAGAACGAGAGTGCGACCTCCGTTTTTCTCGTTCGTATTTTTTCTTTATAAAGCCTGAAGAGTTGGATTGTTCATGCAATGAATCGTCCCGAGAACGTCTTTCCCATTTCGAGCGATGTCGTTTTTGGGAGATTGAATCCGACTGTCTCGATCGTGATCGTGATCGCGATTTCTTCCCCCTATTAAATCTTTCTTTGCTCTGCTCTCGTGAGCGCGAAGCACCCTCCCTAGATCTGGATCGACGATAAGCTTTCCCTGTCTTTCTCGAACAAGAATTTTCACGACGTGTATGAGCTTCTGAATATCTAGATAGAGACCTCTCACCACGCGGGCTAGTTTTTCTTTTCTCCCTTGATTCTGACCTTGACCTGGACCGATGTCTATTACTACTTCCCAGGCTCCTTTCGCCTTTACTTGTAGATCTTGATGGCGGAGACCGCGATAATGACGGCTTCCGCTTTCTTCTTCCGCGGCAATTTGAGAAATCAATGCCTCTAGACTTGCTATTACTATCAAAAACATCCGGCGAGGCCGTGTCATCACTTAAAATAATGACATCTACCGGGATTTCAGTTATCGACGAATCAACGGAAACGCGATTGCTCGGACCTGGCATACTGGGGTGTCTTTCCGGGCTGTCAGAACGTCTGCTTTTGTTATATTTCAGCGAATCGTTACGCTCATGCCTGCGCTTGTGTTTATGCCTATGTTTATGTTTGTGTTTACCATGCTTTTTTCTCGATTTTCCGCGATTTTCCCCATTGCTTGTCGTCTCAGTGACCGAAATACGTCTCTTCCTTTCGACATTAAAACAGGGGGAACCATTAGAACGTTCATCGCTTTCTAAATTTTCCACTGATACAGTCTGGGAAGAGTTGCTTGATGAGATGGTCACAGTCCCCATTGTACTGGGCTCAAAATTTCCTGCTTGGCCTGGAGATGAATCAGGAGACCAGTTGGTGACGTCGATTCGTAACACTGGAGAATCTCTGTTCCAGTCTGTTTCGGACAAGTCAAACAGAGATACTCCAGACGGGCCCGGTGCTGGGGTTTGCCAACCTGCATGACAAAAACAAAGAGAAGACAAAAATGAACCAACGAAAAAAAGGACAAGCAAATGAATAACTTTCAACAAACATCGACATTCAACGAAAGAACCAGGCAATAACTCGTCACGCAAGTGGCAGCTGCGGAAACAGTTGCACAGGAACTATATTGTATGCAAGACTGACACAACGAGAATACATGTACATCTCGTGTCTTCAACAGTGGAACCTCGATATAACGAACCTCTATATACCGAAGCCCTCGGTATAACGAACGATTTTCTTCACCCCAGTAATAGTAAAATATATGAAAAAGAACCTCGGTATAGAGAACATTTTGCCAGTCCCTTGGTCCTTCGTTAAATCGAGGTTCCACTATAGTTGTTCTACCCTTTGGGTGACGTCCAGCATACGTTTCTCTGCTTGAAGTATTCTCCGAGAGAACCCCAATGAATTCATTGTAGCGTTCTGCGCTTCTCTGCAATTTTTGTTGTTGTTGGAGATTTTGTGTACAGGGACAGAAAGCTTTCGCTGACTAATACACACAAGCATCCTCATTACTTACGACGCACGTCTTTCGAAGTCGCGCGATTCAAGAAAGCATTAAGACAAAGAGAAAAAAGTACAGTTAGATAATTGATCCAAACCTGCAGAACTACTGTTGAACACTGTGGGCGTGTCTCTAACTTGGTCACGTGACTCGTTAGGCCAGCTATACTGCGCACGCTCATCATAAGCAGTGATATCAAATGGCGAACGAGCAAAGCTTATAAATTCGTGAATAAAATGTTCTGTTTTGTCAAACAGAAAAGGGCGCAGTTGATTACAAAAGTCTTCTGAAGTGAGCTCAACCCTGGGGAAAAAAAAAAGATAAAAATTACAGTTTACAAAATGCCTCTGATCCTGGGTTTCGTTTACTTTATAATCATATTATACTACTGTTAGTTGGAAGTTTTTTAAATCGGATGAAATATTGCAATTATTTGGTCATGTAACCATTGTATTTTTCATGCGACATTTTGAATTAAGGATAATGCAGTAAAAAATTATAATCTCTGAAGTACTGATTTTAGTTATTTGAACCAAGTTGTCAATTTGACAGCGATCTAGTTCCAGGGCCTTCTTCCGACTCAAAAATGGTGGGACAAAAAAAGGAAAAATCCCTTAACCACAGGCAGCCCAGTATCCTTGACAGTCTATTTGTATCCTGTGCTTAACATAATTGGCGTAGCCTTCTACATTTTTTGCCGCAGTTTCACATGGAAAGAAACCATTTCAACATACTTCTGGCTGTCAAGGGGTTTTCCTAAGTCACTTGCAGTCTTTTGGATGGCATTAAAATGTGAAACAAAAAGCTGTATTTTCTTGGACTATTTAAGATCATTCCTTAAGCATATTAAAGGGAACCAAGACTTAATTACTCACTTGGTGATGAGAGACAAAATAATCTGAAGAAGAAAATTAACATGACTCTCCTCGTCGTGCATTAACACTCTCAGATCTCTGTTAAGCCATGGAATCAAACGATGGGAACAAGCAGGGTTGACACGAAAAAATGCCGGAGCTATGGAATATGTAAACAATTTAATTAGGAAAAAATACACCACAAATATGTAATATTTGTTTGTAATATTGGAATTGGCGTCTGTGATAAATTTGCTTAAATACCAGGGTTTGCAAATTTTATTGATGAGTGGCGTCACTGTGACTTCTGCTTCACAAATTTTGGAGTCATTTAGGAATATTTGGAGTCGAGTATCACAACGAAAAAAGCCATTTTCAGACTTTCGAGCACGTAGTCCTCTCGTGTATACACTAATCGTGATGGATACACGAAGTAGCTGTGGCGGTCCGCTGACCTGGAAAGCTCAGATCCATGATGGCGGTCATCCAATAAA
>BOPM01000142.1:807822-819210 GCA_022179025.1 Porites australiensis
GAATACTATATAGAGTCATGTTGATGAACTATTCTTTCGTAGTTGTTATACTGGTGGTAAATTTCACTTACAAATATCTCTCTGCCGAGGTCGTCCTGTCTGAGTTACTCCTTGCACCCATAGATTGCCACTGTAAATGGTCCTGTGTTTGTTTTATAATAGTATAAGATCAATATCTTGTTAGCCAAACAAATGAATACAGGTTCATAGGAGCAGTTCTCACTAGTGAATGCTTTTTATGCATCATGAGACTGAAACAGAGTTAATGGAACAAAAAGGAAAAATCCAGTTTGAAGAAATACAGAATTCTGATGGTGTTTTGTTCCCCTTTGTTACATGTAACTAAGTCCTATTCATGAAGTAAGAGCCAAAAGAAGGCAGAATGTTTGAGCTAGTACCTAGAGTATATTAAAAAGACATAGAAACAAAAAAACAGAAGTACATGTATGTACCTTCTCCGTTCCCTAGCTATAACCCCTCTGTTTCTCTGTAATGACAAATGAGCCTGTCGTCGCTGCTCCCATTGACCCCAAGCATCATTCACTCCCTGTTGTCTTCTATGAGTCTGTTGCCGATGCTGACTCCCATCTGCTAATGTTGTTCGATAACGGAACCGTCTTCCATCACTTTGAGACTGATGCTGAATTGCCGTACTGTTGACTTCTGGTTTTGATAAGTAATGCTGTAAAAAAACAAACAAACAAATAAACTAAAATGAAATAAAACCATCTTAGAACTTAATAGGGCTAACAGCTGCCAGAGCTTAATACTTTCAATTCCAAAAAGAGCTCAAAACAAGCCAAAATTTCATTTTATAAAAATATTGTGAAAATCTGTTTTCAGCATCTTAATTTCTGGACATAGATGCTTTCAAACGTTCTGTAATCAATAAATCAATAAATTATTCATGTAACCTAGACCTTGAGTAAGGAGTTGAGACCATCCCCAAAGCACCTTTTTTCTGACATTCCTGGGCCTCGACCTGCCTTAACCCTTTAATACCCACATACAAATTCTCAACACTGATCTCCATACATTTCCTTAATGAATTAGTTGGGAGAATTTTCTTGAAGATCAAAGCATTTTCCATGAAGTGATTACTTTATACATTCTCACAACATTTTCTCTTAATTATGTATTGATATTGTTAGGAGAAAATTGATTTTCGTCACTCCCGGGACTTAAAGGATTAAGGTCCTGGAATCAATGTTGCTTGATTTTCAACCTGAAGGAATTAACATTCCAGCAACAAGAACTAGGGACATGATGTGAGCTCCAAGCAATCTTTGATAAAGATGTGAGGACTTAATTACCTGCTGGTAGTTGTCCATAGATTTGACACTATGAATGATAGAACTGAAGCTTGACTTACACAGAGGGCACGTCTGGACTATCTCGGACCATTGCAATATACAGAAGTAACAAAAAGCATCTAAATGGATGATTAAGGTAAAGTGCATGCAAGTGGACAGTCCATATCTGCGTCATTGTTTTGCTGCCTCATTGTAGAACAATGGGGCAGAAATCTATCCTCTAGGAAAATATTAAAATAAATATTAACAAATAAGCTTAAATAACAATGATTTAGAGGTAGCACATTTACATAATGGTTCTTCCTCTAAATTCTAAATTTAGAAATGTTGGGTTTTAAAGCGTCTATTGTTATATGTCTCCTTCTTTAAAGCCGTCCGACAAGGTGGACATGAGTGGCCTTGTATTTGTTAGTTCCTTAACCGGAGTACCCGGAAGAGAACTTCTTAATTGGAGCAAGGGTGAGATACGTATGAAGGAATTCACTTCCGTTTAAATCCTGACAATCCACCTTTTGAACAATCGGAACCTTAGAATAAGCCTTAATTTTCTAAAAGCTAGCATTACACAAGAAACCAATGAACACAAATACAAGCTTCAAGGATACGAAAACACTTGTCTAGAAAAGCTTTGTTATCATATTCACTGAGACAAACAGAGCATGTAACGTCTTTTGGACTTGTTCTTCCAGACGTCGTTGTCGACGAGCTTGGATTTTGGTCACGATCAGTTCCATCGTCCGGAGCTGCTTTTTTGACGCTTTCCGTCATGCTCACTTCCACAATTTGAAGTTCATCATCGCTGCTTATTTCCACTACGTCCACGGTCTGAGAAGAGTTCCCTGTTGTTGGTTTTGATTGCGAGTCCTGCAATGAAGAGCGCGATGAAGTATCTTCTTCGCATTTGACGTTAGCTGAGATTGAATCCTGATCACAAATTCTCGAAGGTTTCTCAGTAGCTTCACCATGGTTTCCTTCATTATCGATTTCTGGTATACGGTTATTTTGATTATCCATTGGCTAACTATGGCTCATTCGCAATTTTCTGTGCCTAGTAAAAAGAGCAAAACCTCGTGAAAACAAACGCAACTTCCATTTTTCCTGAAAACTTGCTTGCTCATAATTTGTCAGCGGAATCTTACCCAAAACAAAATACCAGTCTCCAGTCTTACTCTTTGATCGTGCAACACTTGCGTTCAGTTGCACTTTCTCGTTCGCGAAAATAACTATATATAACTCTCTCAAAGCACTTTCTTAGTTTGCTTAGATCTACGAGCTAAATCATGAGCAAGGTTCGCAGTTATTTACCTTGGGGGGCGAAAAATGTCGTTCGAATTGTAAGACTACAAGGCACGATTCGGCCACAGTCAAGAGGGCAAGGGCTCAACTTGCAGAAAATTGACAAGCACCTCGGCAAGGCATTTGACATCAAAAAAGTCAAACCAAAGGCTGTTTGCCTAGAGATTAATAGCCCAGGAGGCAGTGCTGTTCAATCCAGTCTGATTTATCAAAGAATAAGAAATTTATCAAAGGAGACTGAAGTTCCCGTGCTCTCGTTTACTGAAGATTATGCTGCGTCAGGGGGGTATTGGCTTGCATTGGCGGGAGATGAAATTTTTGTGGATGCTAACTCCGTGGTGGGATCTATTGGTGCCTTGTTTGGAAATTTTGGCTTCGAAGAAGCCATTAAAAAGCTAGGTAAGTTCAAAGCTTTCTCAAACAGTGAGCACGGTTTATTTCATACGGACCTGTGGGGCCAGCGGCTGGCTGGGTAAGGGGCGTCAGCGGTTGGACGAAATAGTCGTTCCAGTGGACAATTTTTCTGGCAAATTGTCTGTTGATTTTTTCTTCTGCTCTTGCAAGGCAAGTTTCCTCGCCTTGTGAAGCCTCACCTAAAATAAGCATGCCACTCAGCACAGGAAGTGCAAGCTCAGTATGAGATTGCATAATCTCAAAATTGTCATAAAAATGAGGGGCTTACATGGGAATCCCAGTAATAGAAAGCAGTGTGTCTTGCAATTTGTGTTGCAGTAAAATTTCAAGACAACTTACTGCAAAAATGTCTGTGTATCATGGTCAAATAATGTTCTGTACATGGGTGTTGAAAGTAAAACCAATAGTGAATAGACAGCTAACTTATATTTGTGTCTTGTTTAGGTCTTGAATGGCGACTTATTACAGCTGGGGAGAACAAGGTCCGTATGGACCCCTTTAAACCCCTCAAGCAAGCAGATGTCGATCATACAGCCAAGATACTGCACAGTGTCCACAACAACTTTATACAGTTGGTAAAGGAAAGGAGACCAAATCTTGATCCCAATCACAAGTCAGCATTCTCTGGTGACTTCTTCATTGGCAAGGATGCAGTTTCTATGGGACTAGCTGATGGGTTTTGCTCTGATTTAAAAGCACTGTGTATGGAGAGATTCGGTAAAGATGTTAAGTTTGAAAGGTGTGAGCCTCCAAAAGGGTTTCTGGACAGGTTTCAAGGAGTAGGTAGTAATGCAAGAATTGAGTTGTCTGTTGGTGAATTACTTGATGAATTAACTGACAAACAACAGGAGGCAAAGTTTGGCCTTTAACACTTCTGTAGTTTTCAACAGAAAAAGTAATATATTTTGTATATCATAAATTAGGTTTTCTCTTAAAGTCTGAACAATCACAAAACCATTCCTTGGAATGTAACTTGAATTGTACAGTGAGCAGTGTGAGGAGTAAAGGGATTAAAATGTCTGCCTTTTATAGATGTAGGAAAAATACATAACCTCAGTAGTGATTGTAGTAAAGTCAAACTTGTACTAAACCATCACTCTCTATTAACCCTTTAAGCCCCAATATCCACATACAAATTCTCCAAACTGATCTCCATACATTTAGTTGGGAGAATTTGATAGCAGATCAAAGCATTTTCTCTTTATTGATCATTTCATAAATTCTCATAACCTTATCTCTTGACAAGGTATGAATATTGTTGGGAGAAAATTGATGTTGGTCACCATTGGGACTTAAAAGGTTAAGCGGTCACTAACCAAAGTACCAGAAATAGTTTTCCTTAATAACTATAAAACTGACCTGTATTGAGAGCTCATATCTATTCAGTATTCAGGTCCCCATGAGTTATTTTTTACTATCTTCACCTCCATAAAATGGCCACTCTGTCAATATGTACCATACTAGTACAACAGATACACTGTGTATGGTGTCAAGACAGTGGTCTTTTACTTGTTTTCTTTTGGCATAACAGAGGTAGAATCGTTTTGAGGCTGATTTGTCATGGGATGGATATTTTGCTTTTTCACAATCTTCATTTTGTTGAATAACTGTTAGGTTAGTCAAACCTGTATTAAAAATTCAAACTGTATTAAACAGTCAGTAAGGCATTCCACAAGGGTGATCATTTTTATTATTAGCAACAAAGATGCAGCAGACAAGACAGTAAAAGAGACAATGTTCAACAGTAACTTGTAGCCTAGTAATAATTAACATCAAAACTGATTAAATCTTTTTATTACATAAGACATAATGTGCATGCACTTGAAGTACCTCTGATGATGCTATACCATGTTGAACAGATGATCTTATGTAAAGTTCAGTAAAATATTTACCACAGTGTTAACTTCAGATTTTTTTATTTTATCTCCAGTGTATACAAAACTGACACATTCTATATACAATGCTTGAAAAGATTTTCCAAAAGGTCCTTTCCGTAACCTTCAAGGATTCATAAAGAAATAGAATGATGTTTATTTCACCTTGGTATTTATCTTTGATTGTGATTTTTGTTATCAATGAGTAGTTATAAGGTCAAAACATCAAGTTATCACTTCACTGCCAAAAGAGTCTTTAAGATTGTTCAATAGGCCACTTGCATTAAGAGGTCGCATGACCAACGCTTCCTTTGAACAATGAGTTGGAATCTTGCTGATGCCAAAAATTCACAGAGCACATAACAATTATTTTACACCCCAAATTTGAGAAGGAGATATTTTATGGCACTTTGATTTTTTCAACAAAGTAGTATGATTTGCATTGGATACCATCTTGGAGGGCTTACTCTTGCCCTCCAACATGGTGGCCAAAACTACTTTTTGCTTGTTTCTTGTTAAACATTTGATAGTTATGCTCATATTTGCTGTAACAGATACCACATCATCTTTTCAACAGTTTCCTTGAAGTTTGCGTGCAAACTTGGTGTTAAGAAAGAGGTAATTCATAATTTTAAAAATCACATAATGGTCACGTGTCCAGCTACAAACTTACTCATCTTAAGAAAACAGTGTGGGTTTGAAAAACCAAATCACTATTATTTTGTTTAAAATATGACCCAGAAGGAAAAATAATATTACTTTCACTTTCATAAAGATGATGTCACATGACCTTTCAATGCCAGCCCAGTTTCAGGTGCCCCGTTATGGAAAATGAATTTTCAGCAGTCTTTTTTCAGCTAGGAATTTGTTGTAATCCCATGCAGGGCAAGTCTGTTTGATGCACAATCACAGTCATGCTCGTTTGTCATTTCAGTTTGTTTCATACATAAAATTTTCACAATGATGTCATTTTACCACTGCTACAAGAATTCCACTTTTGTTTATCTTTCTCATTGAAATGTACAATGGATCAATCCCATTGACATAAAAACTATAAAAAAAGCCCTATCGTGACATGAATTAACATTTGAAACAAAAACACAAACTGAAAAAATATACACTTTTCTTAGAAAAAAAGCTAATTAAGAAGTAAAACTGTTTGCTGAATGAGCTCAATTTCATTACTGACTATCTTAAATTTCTTTAATGGTAAAAAAAGAAGCAGAAAATACAAGACGTGATGATCCATGCACAATAAACGCCTTGGTTTAATGTCTGAGAGAGTATTCAGGCATGAGTACATGTAGCTGACATAAAATTATGTTGGTTCCTCTAACTGGTTTGATTACTATCCATTTTCACGAAGACTCATCCAGGATGGTTACTTTGTCCAACTGACTTTAGGGATGTCATAATGCTCTGTCAGCCCATCAAGATATTCATTAAATTTCTATAACAATAAAAGGCAAAAAGCTAAATATAAGTAGCTGAAGTTAGTCTATGAAAAGAAAGACAATTGTACTTTGACAAACATACAATCTGGGGACAATTCTAGGGAGGAGGGACTTTTTGACTAAAATAAGAAATTCTAGTCCAAAGAGTATTTTTGATAACAGACCAATGCGATTTTAAGATCTGGATTTGCCACTGTTATCAGCGTCTGACATTGAAACTTTGCTTTTATAATACTGTTCAACTTGACACCTAAAACATGACCCTTGCATGAATTTTAAAGTTTCAAGAATTGAGTAAGTGGATGGAGAATTGATTTGCATAAAATTATGCATTACCGAGAAATCAGAAAAGCACATTCTTATGTCTTGCAAGTCTCTATTCTTGACTCAACTCTCAATGGCTGATTTATAATACTCAATTCTAACAGAGAGTGTGAATTGAGCTGAGAATGGTGACTCCAATCAGAGTCAACTTATTTGTGAACAGTGCTGTATGTATCTCAGAGATGTGAATTAAAACAATAACTTAATGCATATAATCATTTTATTACTATTCCTTTTAACAATGGAATTTCTAAGCCCACCTCAACTCTTTGCTTATGAGTCTGTTCTGCTTTTTTCAGAATCCTTTCTGCAGCCTGAAAAAAGAAAACATATAATATTATAAATATGAAGAATACCTTCACTGCTTCACACAACAAAGACAAAGATGAAATGTTAGCCTGTGAGTAGGGCCAAAATCTCATGGCCACTCTTATGAATTGATAAGAGAAAATAAGAAGCAGCTGTTTTCACAGGCTAAGAAGAGGTCTACATACCAGTTATACCTGGTAGCCTTTTGACAAAAGGGAAATCTTAGCTTGCATGCTAGACTGGGTAGAATTTCACAATGCATTGAGAAAATACAACCCAATCTACAAACCAAAGAGCAATTTTTGTATGACCTTGAAAAATGGTTTCTGTTTACTTGAAACTTAGTGTTTGTCAATTGGGCTGAAATATAGAGAATGACAACTGAGCAAGGTATCATTTGATTTCTAGAAAGTTCAAAGAACTAACCAAGCCATGTCCACCAATTGAATTTGATCATAAAACCAATCAAATCACTCTATCTATGTTCAATTATTGTTTTTTGTTTTGTTCATGCATAATCAATTCAAGGTCATACAAAAATCGCTCTAGAATATATTTTTTCAAATCACAGAAATGTTTTTTCTGTTGTTGTGGTTGTAATAAATTGTTCTTGTTCTTGTTGCCGTTGTTTTCACAGCAGTTTAAGCTAAAAAATGCAAGAGTCAAGGGGATAATAAGAAAACAAACTAAGCAATAAATTTACTCGTTTTTCTTGGATTTTATCATAGGCTTTCTGCGCAGGGGTTCTTGTATCTTCAGAAGCTGAATTCTGTTTTTCCTGATTACTTCCTTTAGCCATGCTCTCTGCGGCCGCTTCCTCGAGCTTTTTCTTCTCCTTGTTTTTCTTCTTTTTCCTATTTAGGTTACAGAAAGTCTTAAGATCAAGACTCACAACACTTTTCAGTCCAAAGTTTAAAGACAAATCTTGATGGAAATGAAAAAGTATGTAATTGTTCAAGTGTCAATTTCCGCTACTTGCCCAAAATAATTTTAACACACTGTAGTCTGATGAATTCTTCTCAAGAAAATTAAAATAACTCATCTTATTTTAATATGGGAGATCCATTATACTAGAAAACGCCGCGCCCGGGCTATCAAGAAGAGAGTTTGTCTAGAGTATAAACAAGCCTCAAACATGCTAGAAAGATGTTACGAAAAAAAATCTTAAAAAGTCAAAAAAGAATAATCTTTCGTTTACAATTTTTTCTTAAAAGTTGGAAGGATCCAGAAAACGGTCTCTTACTTTTTTACACCCCCATCCACGACTCCTTTTAGCTTTAAAGAACCACGACTGACACCTTCATAAGCATCCGCCATATTGATTTTCTTTCCAAACTGAGCTTGCGTTGACCTCTGGGAAGGATTATGGAGACGAGGCTTCTTCATATCGCGTGACTCCAAAGGTAAACATTCGGTTGGTGTGAAAATCATGGCTGTTCCAGTTGTAATCGGTGCAGCAGCAATCGTAGCTCTTTATGCAGGCAGAAGATACTTCCAGGGCCCTAAATGCAATAGCAAAAGAAGCCTACAAGGTAAAACTGTTGTTATCACTGGTGGAAACACTGGCATCGGTAAAGAAACCGCAGTGGATTTAGCCATCCGTGGAGCGAGGGTCATAATTGGCTGCAGAAATCTCCAAAAGGGTAAAGAAGCACTAAATGAAGTGAAAGAACGAAGTGGAAACTCAAATGTTTTTCTTGAAGAGATAGATCTTGCCTCTTTGGAGTCAGTTCGCAAGTTTGCAGACAAAGTTCTCAACAGCGAACCCGGTTTAGACATCCTCATAAACAACGCTGGAGTGATGGCCTGCCCATATCAGAAGACAAAAGATGGATTTGAGATGCAGTTTGGTACGAATCATCTTGGGCATTTCTTGCTGACGATGCTGTTCCTTGACCGACTAAAGAGCTCACAGCGGAGTCGCATAATAAACGTATCTTCAAAAGGTCACAGAATGGGCAGTGGCAAGATAAATTTTGAAGATATAAATTACGAAAAAAGCTATGACAGCTGGGCCGCCTATTTTAACAGCAAGCTTGCTAACGTCTTATTCACACGTGAGCTGAGCAAACGCCTTGAGGGTACCCACGTGACTGTGAATGCACTGCACCCAGGGGCAGTTAGTACTGAACTGGGTCGACACACTATCCTTGCCACCTTAGCTTTACCCATTGGTTGGTATATTTTGAAGACACCTACACAGGGAGCCCAAACCACCATTTACTGTGCCGTCTCAGAAGAAATGGAAGGAGTTAGCGGAAAGTATCTGAAAGATTGCACCATTGTGGAGGAATCCAAGGGTGCCCAGGATGATGATGCAGCCAAGAAGTTGTGGGATCTTAGCATGAAGATGGTTGGGTTGGAAAAGTTATAATTCCAGTATGATAGCATTCCTTCATGAAGGCAAACAAAGCCCACTGTATTGAGTAATTTAAAAACTTTGAGCCTCTGGACGTCAATAAATGAGATGAACTGTAATCTGTTACTACATGTCGTATTAAAAAATATATAAAAAATTTCTCTCTCTTTGTTGTTAACCACACGGTGCCACCCCATATTTTAAGTAACTGCTGATGGTTGTTTTACGTCAATATACATTTCTGTAAATTTGTTATTTGTCCTTTATGCTGACCTGAGGAAAAGACTAGTTTTGGTCATTGGAAATACTGATATTGAGTGTTACACTTGCAGTAGTATGTAATTTACAGTAATTTCACGTTCACGTAAAAATTGTCTTGGGATGGGCAGAATCACGAATAAATAAAAACTTAAATCAAATTTTCACGAGGAAAAATATTTCCAATCTCGCTGCACGAAAAAGAATAGGGGACCCTCAAAACGGGATCGTTGCTTTGGAGGTAACCTTGGAAAAAAAAAATTAGCATGGAGACGAGGCTTGTTCATATAGCGTGACTCCTTAGGTAAACACTTGGACACTTGATAAGATCGACTGCGGAGGTGTGAAAATCATGGCTGTTCCAGCTGTGATCGGTGTAGCGGCAATCGCGGCTCTTTATGCAGGGAAAAGATACTTCCAAGGCCCAAAATGCAATAGCAAAAGCAGCCTCGAAGGTAAAACCGTGGTTGTCACCGGTGGAAACACTGGCATCGGTAAAGAAACCGCGGTGGATTTAGCCAGGCGTGGAGCGAGGGTCATAATCGGCTGCAGAAACCTACAAAAGGGTAAAGAGGCACTGAAAGAAATTAAAGAACGCAGTGGAAATTCAAATATTTTTCTTGAGGAGATAGATCTGGCTTCTTTGGAATCAGTTCGCAAGTTTGCAGACAAAGTTCTCAACAGCGAACCCCGCCTAGACATCCTAATCAACAACGCCGGAGTGATGGTCTGCCCGTATCAGAAGACAAAAGAAGGATTTGAGATGCAGTTTGGTACGAATCATCTTGGGCATTTCTTGCTGACGATACTGCTCCTTGACCGACTGAAACGCTCACAGCCGAGTCGTATCGTAATCGTTTCTTCGTCCGCTCACGGAATGGGTAGTGGCAAGATAAACTTTCAGGACATTAACTATGAAAAAAGCTATGACAGCTGGGTCGCCTATTATAACAGTAAGCTTGCAAACGTGTTATTCACTGGCGAGCTGAGCAAACGTCTGGAGGGTACCCACGTAACGGTAAATGCCCTGCATCCAGGAGCTGTTGCTACTGAATTGCAACGCCACTCATTTCTGGGCAGTGCTCTGCTCTACCCTGTCCGCTGGTACATGTTCAAGACCGTAGAACAGGGAGCCCAAACTACCATCTACTGTGCCGTTTCTGAAGAAATGGAAGGAGTTAGCGGGAAGTATCTGAAAGATTGCGCCATTGTGGAGCCATCCAAGGGTGCCCAGGATGATGAGACAGCCAGGAAGTTGTGGGATCTGAGCATAAAGATGGTTGGACTGGAAAAGTGACACTAAAATTAGATAACAGAATCGTTACCTGTTCAATGATTTTATGCCAGTGCTATTGTTGTTAGTTACCGGTATTTACTCTAGTGCCGGTGACAGTAATATTATTCTGTTATTTAAGAAGAGTACACAACTACGGATAGAGTTAAACAATTCTTGTGTAAAATTTTTGTATGTAGCAAGCGCCAACGAATAAAAGAAAGGTGCCAGATCCTAGCAGATCTTAAATAGATATGATATGTATCCGCAAAGGTGTACAAGCAGCCTTGTAAAATTGCCATCAGTGACAAAGCACTATACAGTACCTATTTTCCATCAAGTTTGTAAATAATTATTTATCTAGTTTTTTTACTTAATTTCAGGAGCCCATCAAATGGAGCCTCCATCTCCCATACAAGCCCTTGGAGTCAACCCTTTCCCGAGTAGATTTATAATTAGAACGGTTCCCAGGGGAGACTTCGCGCGACGACGGTGGGAAGAGCCAATCACAACC
>BOPM01000142.1:819220-834754 GCA_022179025.1 Porites australiensis
AAGACGTGATGATCCATGCACAATAAACGCCTTGGTTTAATGTCTGAGAGAGTATTCAGGCATGAGTATATGTAGCTGACATAAAATTATGTTGGTTCCTCTAACTGGTTTGATTACTATCCATTTTCACAAAGACTCGTCCGGGATGGTTACTTTGTCCAACTGACTTTAGGGATGTCGTAATGCTCGGTCAGCCCATCAAGATATTCGTTAAATTTCTAAACAATAAAAGGCAAAAGGCTAAATGTAAGTAGCTGAAGCTAGTCTACGAAAAGAAAGACACTTGTACTTTGGCAAACATACAATCTGGGGACAATTCTAGGGAAAGAGGGACTTTTTGACTCAAATAAGAAATTTTAGTCCAGGGAGTATTTTTGATGACAGACCAATGTGATTTTAAGATCTGGATTTGCCACTGTTATCAGCATCTGACATTGAAACTTTGCTTTTATAATACTGTTCAACTTGACACCTAATACATGACCCTTGCATGAACTTAAAAGTTTCAAGAATTGAGTGAGGGGATGAAGAATTGATTCACATAAAATTATGCATACCAAGAAATCAGAAAAGCACATTCATATGTCTTGCAAGTCTCAATTGTTGACTCAACTCTCAATGATTGATTCTGACCGAGAGTGTGAATTGAGCTGAGAATGGTGACTCCAATCAGAGTCAACTTATTTGTGAAAAGTGCCGTATGTATCTCAGAGATGTGAATTAAAGCAATAATTTAATGCAAATAATCATTTTATTACTATTCATTTTAACAATCAGCGTGCAAAGAAAGTAGTGTCCAATAGCCTGGGGCCAGGATTTTGCTATCGGGCTTGTGAATTCTGTTCTTTACTTGCCTGACAGGCAAGTGAAGTATTTTGAGGAATTCAACTTACAGAAGAAGCGTGAAATCAATTCTGCTCATCAAAATATTTTTGGAGCTAGTTGAAATGACGTTTGGGCTAGTAAAAGCTAGCTTCATCTTGCCTGACCGGCAAGCTGTAAAAAATGACTTTCCTTGCACCCTGACAACGGAATTTCCAAGCTCACCTCAACTCTTTGCTTATGAGTCTGTTCTGCCTTTTTCAGAATCCTTTCTGCAGCCTGTGGAAAATTAAAAGGGAAAATATATAACATTATAAATATGAAGAATACCTTCTCTGCTTCACACAACAAAGACAGATGAAAAGTTAGCCTGTGAGTAGGGCCACGTATCATGGCCACTCCTATGAATTGATAAGAAAAAATAAGAAGCAGCTGTATTCACAGGCTAAGGAGAGGTCTACATACCAGCTATACCTGGTAGCCTTTTGACAAAGGGGAAATCTCAGCTTGCACGCTAGACTGGCTAGAATTTCACAATGCATTGAGAAAATACAACCCAATCTACAAACTAAAGAGCAAATTTTGTATGACCTTGAAAAATGGTTTCTGTTTACTTAAAGCTTAGTGTTTGTTAATTGGGCTGAGTAGAGAATGACAACTAAGCAAGGTATCATTTGATTTCTAGAAAGTTCAGAGGACTAACCAAGCCATATGCAAAAATTGTATTTGATCATTAAACCAATCAAATTGCTCTATTTATGTTCAATTATTGTTTTTTGTTTTGTTCATGCATAATCAATTCAAGGTCATACAAAAATCGCTCTAGAATATATTTTTTCAAATCACAGAAATATTTTTTCTGTTGTTGTGGTTGTAATAAATTGTTCTTGTTCTTGTTGCCGTTGTTTTTACAGCAGTTTAATCTAAAAAATGCAAGATTCAAGGGGATAATAAGAAAACAAGCTAAGTAATAAATTTACTCGTTTCTCTTGGATTTTATCATAAGCTTTCTGCGCAGGGGTTCTTGTATCTTCAGAAGCTGAATTCTGTTTTTCCTGATTACTTGCTTTAGCCATGCTCTCTGCAGCCGCTTCCTCGAGCTTTTTCTTCTCCTTGTTCTTCTTCTTTTTCCTATTTAGGTTACAGAAAGTCTTAAAATCAAGACTCACACTTTTCAGTTCTAAGAGTTTAAAGACAAATTTTGATGGAAATGAACAGAAGAAATGAAAAAGTGTATGATTGTTCAAGCGTCAATTTCCGCTACTTGCCCAAAATAATTTTAACACACTGTAGTCTGATGAATTCTTCTCAAGAAAATTAAAATAACCCATCTTATTTTAATATGGGAGATCCATTATACCAGAAAACGTCGCGCCCGGGCTATCAAGAAGAGAGTTTGTCTAGAGTATAAACAAGCCTCAAACATGCTAGAAAGATGTTACTTAAAAAATCTTAAAATGTCAAAAAAGAATAATCTTTCGTTTACAGTTTTTTCTTGAAAGTTGGAAGGATTCAGAAAAAAGTCTCTTACTTTTTTACACCCCCGTCCGCGACTCCTTTTAGCTTTAAAGAACCACGACTGACACCTTCATAAGCTTCCGCCATATTGATTTTCTTTCCAAACTGAGCTTGCGTTGACCTCTGGGAACGATTATTGAGACGAGGCTTGTTTTATATATCGCGTGACTCCAAAGGTAAACATATGGTTGGTGTGAAAATCATGGCTGTTCCAGCTGTAATCGGTGCAGCAGCAATCGCAGCTCTTTATGCAGGGAGACGATACTTCCAAGGCCCTAAATACAATAGCAAAAGAAGCCTACAAGGTAAAACCGTGGTTATCACCGGTGGAAACACTGGCATCGGTAAAGAAACCGCAGTGGATTTAGCCAGCCGTGGAGCAAAGGTCATAATTGGCTGCAGAAATCTCCAAAAGGGTAAAGAAGCACTGAATGAAATAAAAGAACGAAGTGGAAACTCAAATGTTTCTCTTGAAGAGATAGATCTTGCCTCTTTGGAGTCAGTTCGCAAGTTTGCAGACAAATTTCTCAACAGCGAACCTCGTCTAGACATCCTCATCAACAACGCTGGAGTGATGGCCTGCCCATATCAGAAGACAAAAGATGGATTTGAGATGCAGTTTGGTACGAATCATCTTGGGCATTTCTTGCTGACGATGCTGCTCCTTGACCGACTAAAGAGCTCACAGCCGAGTCGCATTATAAACGTATCTTCAAAAGGTCACAGAATGGGTAGTGGCAAGATAAATTTTGAAGATATAAATTACGAAAAAAGCTATGACAGCTGGGCCGCCTATTTTAACAGCAAGCTTGCTAACGTCTTATTCACACGTGAGCTGAGCAAACGCCTTGAGGGTACCCACGTGACTGTGAATGCATTACACCCAGGGGCAGTTAGTACTGAACTGGGTCGACACACTATCCTTGCCACCTTAGCCTTACCCATTGGTTGGTATATTTTGAAGACACCTACACAGGGAGCCCAAACCTCCATTTACTGTGCCGTCTCAGAAGAAATGGAAGGTGTTAGCGGGAAGTATCTGAAAGATTGCGCCATCGTGGAGGAATCCAAAGGTGCACAGGATGATGATGCAGCCAAGAAGTTGTGGGATCTTAGCATGAAGATGGTTGGGTTGGAAAAGTTATAATACCAGATAGAAATTATGTTAACATTCCTTCATGAAGGCAAACAAAGCACACTGTATTCACTAAAGACGTTTGAGCCTCTGGACATCAATAAATCAGAGATGAACTGTAATCTGTCACTACATGTAGTATTAAAAATATAAAAAAATTTCTGTCTCTTTGTTGTCAACCACACGGTGCCACTCCATATTCTAAGTAACTGCTGATCATTGTTTTACGTGCATGAAGAAGACACTAGTTTTGGCCGTTGGAAATATATATTGAGTGTTACGTAGATATATTGTATTCTGCTTGCAGAATTTAATATGTCTGCAAGCAGAATACTGCAATGCTGATCGTACTATGTGAAAATTAACGCTGCAAGACATAAACACGACACCGAAAGAACTCAAAACAGAGCGGGATTGTAGCCTTAGCTGTACTTTTTGCGTGTTACACTTGCAGTAATATGTAATTTACAGTAATTTCACGTTCACGTAAAAATTGTCTTGTTATGAGCAGAATCACGAATAAATAAAAACTTAAATCAAATTTTCACTAGGAAAAAAAATATATTTGTACTCTCGCGGCACGAAAAAGAATAGGGGACTCTCACAACGGGATCGTTGCTTTGGTGGTAACCTTGATCCTGTGCATGCTGTGGGAAGAAACAATTAGCATGGAGACGAGGCTTGTTCATATAGCGTGACTCCTTAGGTAAACAATTGATAAGATCGACTGCGGAGGTGTGAAAATCATGGCTGTTCCAGCTGTGATCGGTGTAGCGGCAATCGCAGCTCTTTATGCAGGGAAAAGATACTTCCAAGGCCCAAAATGCAATAGCAAAAGCAGCCTCGAAGGCAAAACCGTGGTTATCACCGGTGGAAACACTGGCATCGGTAAAGAAACCGCGGTGGATTTAGCGAGGCGTGGAGCGAGGGTCATAATCGGCTGCAGAAACCTACCGCAGGGTAAAGAGGCACTGAAAGAAATTAAAGAACGCAGTGGAAATTCAAATATTTTTCTTGAGGATATAGATCTGGCTTCTTTGGAATCAGTTCGCAAGTTTGCAGACAAAGTTCTCAACAGCGAACCCCGCCTAGACATCCTAATCAACAACGCCGGAGTGATGGTCTGCCCATATCAGAAGACAAAAGAAGGATTTGAGATGCAGTTTGGTACGAATCATCTTGGGCATTTCTTGCTGACGATACTGCTCCTTGACCGACTGAAACGCTCACAGCCGAGTCGTATCGTAATCGTTTCTTCGTCCGCTCACGGAATGGGTAGTGGCAAGATAAACAAGCTATGACAGCTGGGTCGCCTATTATAACAGTAAGCTTGCAAACGTGTTATTCACTCGCAAGCTGAGCAAACGTCTGGAGGGTACCCACGTAACGGTAAATGCCCTGCATCCAGGAGCTGTTGCTACTGAATTGCAACGCCACTCATTTCTGGGCAGTGCTCTGCTCTACCCTGTCCGCTGGTACATGTTCAAGACCGTAGAACAGGGAGCCCAAACTACCATCTACTGTGCCGTTTCTGAAGAAATGGAAGGAGTTAGCGGGAAGTATCTGAAAGATTGCGCTATTGTGGAGCCATCGAAGGGTGCCCAGGATGATGAGGCAGCCAGGAAGTTGTGGGATCTGAGCATAAAGATGGTTGGACTGGAAAAGTGACACTAAAATTAGATAACAGAATCGTTACATACATACATACATACATACTTTATTTGTCATGTAGGTCAGTCAAAAAAGAGGCAGCTAAAGAGCTGATGTGGACCTACAAACTAAAAAGTATCTACAAAAAAAAAGTAACTAATAATATTAACAAACCAATGAATTATTTACAATGAGTAAGGAAAAATAAAACAATACCTAGCAAGATAAACAACAGTTTACCTGTTCAATGCTTTTATGCCAGTGCTATTGTTGTTAGTTACCGGTATTTAGTCTAGTGCCGGTGACAGTAATATTATTCTGTTATTTAAGAAGAGTACACAACTACGGATAGAGTTAACCAATTCTTGTGTAAAATTTTTAGTGTTTTTGTATGTAGCAAGCGCCACGGAATAAAAGAAAGGTGCCAGATCCTAGCAGATCTTAAATAGATATGATATATATCCGCAAAGGCGTACAAGCAGCCTCGTAAAATTGCCACCAGTGACAAAGCACTACACAGTACCTTTTTTCCATCAAGTTTGTAAATAATTATTTATCTAGTTTTTTTTTACTTTATTTTTATTTTTTCTAATATTTAACTCTTTACTATTTAGTTAATTATTATTACAAAACCCTCATACAAAAAGCTTCTGTACCTCTGACTGAGTCAAAATAAATTGATAGATCACTTCTTTAAAGAGAATTTTTCAGCCACAAACTTCTCCTTCTATTATAAGGAAGAGATCTTGTTCTTGTGCGGGTAGGGGGCAACCTCGTCCCCAGGGCGCTTTTCACTGGCTTTGGAGGCGAGGTTGGGCGGGGAGCTGGCTGCTTGCAGACAACCATACCACCCTGGCAATGGCAGCTGTGGACACCCGTTTAACCTTAGCTTCACTTAACCTGTTCAGGCTCTGAGCTAGTCGAGTCCGCAAAATTGAGAATGCGCGAACCTGCGCGAACACGAAAATAAAACGGGAGGAACCTGGCAGACCGCGCGCTCATATTTTCGCGTGCTTTTCACTTACTCGTCATACCCAAGCTTCCCCACTCGCTGAGAGCAAGGAACAGGCTACTTCATTTGGGCTTGTCAGCCTTGACAGTTAAGTTAGGGTAGCTGAACACAGCCTTTGGTAATACAGAAGCCAGACACAACCTTATCCTTAGTAGTTTTCACTAGGAAAATGTTGAGGAGGGTCGGCCAAGCTACGCCGAATGATGAATGCTGGCCCTTTGTGCTTTAAATTATTTGACCTAAAAATTAGGAGGGGGCTTAGCCACCATTCCTCGGTCCCATCTATTGAGATCCGTCACCGATTATAGAAGAGATTAGCTACATATAACCCTGTTTGATAAAAAGGTAAATTGGTGTGACTATCAAGAAGCCTTTGCATTTTGATCCATTACAAGCCTGGGTACGAGGCAGACAGGGACCTGTGAACGAGCATAGAGACGAGGTTACGCAAAGGTTACGCATGCATGACTCAGCATATATTCTATTGTTGTATTGTCCAAGTTCTAGCTCGAACATGGCTGTCCCAGCTGCGATCGGTGTAGCAGGAATTGCTGTTCTTTATGCAGGGAAAAGATACTTTCAAGGGCCTCGATGCAAGAGTAACAAGAGCCTAAAAGGAAAAACCGTGGTTATCACCGGTGGAAACACTGGCATCGGTAAAGAAACCGCGGTGGATTTAGCCAGGCGTGGAGCAAGGGTCATAATCGGCTGCAGAAACCTACAAAAGGGTAAAGAAGCACTGAATGAAATAAAAGAACGAAGCGGAAACCCCAATGTTTTCCTTGAGGAGATAGATCTGGCCTCTTTGGAGTCAGTTCGCAAGTTTGCAGATACAATTCTCAACAGTGAACCTCGTCTAGACATCCTAATCAACAACGCTGGAGTGATGGCCTGCGCATATCAGAAGACAAAAGATGGATTTGAGATGCAGTTTGGTACGAATCATCTTGGGCATTTCTTGCTGACGATGCTGCTTCTGGACCGACTGAAGCTTTGTCAGCCGAGTCGTATCATAAATGTGTCTTCGTCCGCTCACAGAATGGGAAGTGGCAAGATCAACTTTGAAGATATAAACTATGAAAAGAGCTACAGCAGCTGGGGTGCATACTTCAACAGCAAGCTTGCAAACGTGCTCTTCACACGCGAATTGAGCAAACGCCTGGAAGGTACTCACGTGACAGCGAATTCGCTGCATCCTGGAGCAGTCACCACTGATCTGCAGCGCCACTCTTTTATAGGAAGTGGTCTTCTCTTTCCCCTTCGCTGGTATACATTTAAGACAACCGAACAGGGAGCCCAAACTACCATTCACTGTGCAGTCTCTGAGGAGATGGAAGGTGTCAGTGGAAAATATCTGCGAGATTGTGCCATTGTGGAGGAATCGAAGGGGGCCCAGGATGATGCCGCAGCCAAGAAGCTATGGGATCTGAGCGTGAAGCTGGTTGGGCTGGAAAAATAGACAATTAGAAGATGGAAGTGTCTAGCTACAGCTTTACATATTAGGCTGGAAATTTGCTCCGTTTTCCTTAACTTTTTTAGCATTCAAGAACCACATAATACAGTTAGATGTGTAGAACAGTTTTATAAAAACTGGGCATAACACATGATAAACATAAAAACTATGATTCATTGTATTACATAAGGTTCTTTAAACACATTCTACATGTAAGAAAAAGTATGTGTTCCTTAAAAAGGCAGCATTACAAGGATTAGGGATATGTTAACCTTGATTTATGATATTGATAGAAACTAACTAGTGCTTGAAATAGGAACTGGGCATAATCTGTTAATGTAACCTGTTGTGTTTGAATAAAGTGTGAAGACTGACGGGGTCAAATGCTTCCTTGAAATCTTGGTATAATTTGTGATGTGCTTCAAACTATTGTTTTTGTGCATTTCTTTCCATCTCAGAGTTTGAAAGTTTTTGCCCGAGATCTGAGATTTGTCAACAAAGGAATATGGGTCTTGAATGTCACTTTTTTCCTGTAGGATGGAAGTGTTGCCATTAATTTAGGATAGGTGTGTTCCCTAAAAGGGTTTAAAACCCTGATCCTATGTAAGGGAAAAAAATTGAAACATCACACCCTATAGGGGAAATAGAAAGCATCAAATTGTGTCAATAGGTTGTTTTTATTAATTTTTTGTTTTTATAGACATTCATAAAGCAAGCATTCTGTAGTTCTAACCTATTTGAATTGCCTTTGCTTTTATCAAACGGCCACAGTATGAAAAAGGATACGCTATTTATGGACTAGGCACCATGTAAACAATAACCTGTTCAGCAACACACACCTAAATAGCTTAAATGCGAGAGTACCTCTCTGAGTAATTTGTCAGACCCTACATATTTTGAGGGAAACTCTCAATCTGATCTGCTCATCCAGCCTTTAATGCTTTCTTCAATAATCTTGATTTTTTGAGTTACTTATTCTGTAAAGAGTCTGATCAGAGTGAAGTCTGTTGACTTTGCTTTTTTTTTTACTTTGAAATATGCAAATGAACTTTCTGCTTGAATGAATTAGTTTATTCAGCTGCCTTCCTAACCCCTCTAATGTTTGCTTTAGTCCGATTTGAAATGTAAAATGATTGACATTGAAAGCAGCTTCTGTCTGAATATTATGTTAACTTCAAAGGAATGTGACACCCTGGGAGAGGTTTAATTACTGTTTGTGTGTCAAACCAGGAAACCTAATAAATCATGTTAAGTCGAGAGAAACATCATGTTCTTTTTCTTTCACTCCAAATATATATCAACAATTTCAGTCCAGTCAGTACAGAATTTGCCAAAGGCAATTTTATCATTGTCTTGGCCCCATTTAGTCTCCATTGCAACCGTCACGCAGTAGAAACGGCTGCCAAGGAGACTAGGCCTCATTGTATCACCCTTTCTGTAATAAAAGCAACAACAACTTTATCTAAGCTTTTTACTTGAGGGGAGGGGACAGGGGTGGGTTTGTTCCAGCTTGCCTCCCCCCCCCTAAATGCCGTAGTTAAGCGTTGGAGACTACGATCAGACAAACGGCCCGACTTCACACTCACCCCCTCAACAAAACCCAAACCCAAATACCCGCTGCTGGAAAACAAACCTTATATCGGACCTCTTAAGACCTCTTATATTGTAGCATTGCGAACAGCAGACGTATTTCCGGTCGTCGCTTCTCGCCCGGAAATCAGTCTGCTGGTCGCAGGCTACTGATATTGCTGACAATGACTTATTTTAAAGCGTAAGCGTGACTCGGCAATTCATTAACTCACACTCACCCCCTTGACCGCACCCAAACCCACCTACTCCCTGCTGGAAAACAAGCCTTGTGGTTACTAAAAATTAATTTTGAAAAAAAAACTAAAGCACTGATCTTCCAAAAACAAAACTGTAAATCAACATGAGACAAATACCCCACGGTCCTAAATGGGAATCAAATCTCCAAAGTCACAGAATACTCTTATCTGGGCATAACGCTTAATTCAAATGGAAGTTTCTAAATTTCCAAACAATTATCTGCACAGAAAATAAGAAGATCAATATTTGGTACAAAACGTTTTCTTGAATTTAACAAGCTTCCAGTTGCTGTATGCAATAAACTTTATGATGCTCTATTTCTTCCTATATTACGATACAGCTCTGAGGTATGGGGTGCTTACGACAGAACTGATGCTAAGAAATAATAATAATTATTATTATTATTAGAAACGGGAAAAAGACCCCATTGAAAAACTTGAAAAACTTCACACCCAATTTTACAAACATTTTATTGGTGTAAATAGAAGAGCTATAAACATCATATCTCACAATACCGTACTATCACTTAAATCTAATATTAGCATAAGTGTCATAAAATTTTGGTTACCTCTCGGACCTCTCGTTAGTTTACCCGATACTAGTATTGAAAAGCAATGTCTTTTACTTTCAAATCAACATTCAAACAGTGGAAAATCGTCTTAATTTCATGTTGTCATTTTATGAAATCAAAGCCATTCATCCTCTTCATTATTCAGCATCGTCCTATATCAATTATCTTCAGTTGTATCTTGTTAAAATTAAGCCTTTAAACTCAAGATAAAGACTGCGGTGTGACGGACGTAATACTGCTGTCTCACCCCGGCGAATTGGGCGACCGTGCTTTCGTTGCTTCGGCGCCTAACTCTGGAACGATTCACCTCTGGAAATTAGAATGGCCATATCTGTTGACACTTTTAAAACATTTTTAAAGACGCATCGTTTTAGTAGGGCTTTTCATTCAGGTTTACTTAATACCTATTCACAACTATGTAATTCTATTTTATTCTTAGTTAGGTTTTTTGATATTATACACAACACATGATGTAATTCTTATTTATCATTTACTTATTTTTATTCTAGGTATTGTTGTAATGCGCAGTTGATCTTGTCATGAAAACCGCGCAATATAAATTCTTAAACTATTATTATTATTATTATTATTATTATTATTATTATTATTATTATTATTAATTCATGAAACTACATTATTGTAGCACTTCTAATAGTAAATTACAAGTGTCTGATATTCTTGTAGAGCCAAATTTGGTTACTCTCGAAGCTGCCTAAAATAAAACAAGCTATCATAGATGGCTTAAAAAAGTATCAAATGAAAATGTTGCAATCTTAAAAAAAATTGAACACTCTTAAGACTGACGTTAGTAGATCAGAATATTTAGACCTTATTAAAAACGAAAAACACCCCCAGACGGTAGCAAAGTTACAATCGAGTAATCCGGCGCAAGTTAAGAATTGAGACTGATAGATATCACCCTCCTAAAATTCTGAGAATCTGAGAATATGCCAGTATAAATGAGGGAATGAAACACTTTTTTCAAGACGTAGAAGCCATGCAAGTACTCCAAATTCGTTGATTTGAACAAATAGGAAAAAGTTATATCTCTTTTTAACAATATTGATCCACATGTTTGTAAAAAAAACTTGGCTACTATGTCTATGAAGCATTTCAACTTAGAGAAACTTACTTCATGAAACAGAAGCATGAGAAATAGAGATTACTACGTTTAATTAATTACATTTAATTAATACTTTCTATTTATTAATGTAAACTAAGGGTCTAAAAACCACTGCAAATACCGTGAACGATCAATGTAGCTCAACGTTGGATCAAACAAGATCGTGATCAGTCGAAAAAGATAAAAATAGAATTAAAGTAAAAAAGACTACTGCAGAGAGTGATCAAACAACGTGAAAAAGGCTGAGGTATACAATATTTCGACCGGCAGGAGCCCATCTGGCCAATACGAGTCTTCATCAGGTTTATTAGGAAAAATATACACCTAGTAAAGTTGATAAAGACTGGTATTGGCCAGTCGAAATATTGTTTACCTCAGCCTTTTTCAACGTGAAAAAAGCTGAGGTAAACAATATTTCGACTAGCCAATACCAGTCTTCATCAGGTTTTCTAGGAAAAACATACATCTAATTAATTTGATGACGACTGGTATTGGCCAGTCGAAATATTGTATACCTCAGCCTTTTTCAACGTGAAAAAGACTGAGGTAAACAATATTCGACTGGCCAATACTAGTCTTCATCAGGTTTATTAGGAAAAATATACACCTAATAAATTTGATGACGACTGGTATTGGCCAGTCGAAATATTGTTTACCTCACTCAGTCTTTTTCAGGTTGTTTGATCTGCCTTTACAGCAGTCTTTTTGACTTTAATTCTACTTTTACTCTCTATTTATTCAGTTATACCATTGCTGTATATGGGAATGCTATTAAAATGTTATGTTACGTTATGTTATATGTATTGGATCAGGCCTGGTATCGGACCTATGATATTGCGGACAATGACTTATTTTAAAACTTAAGCGTGACTGGGCAATAGCGTAGCCCGCGAATGAGGCCAGAGTGACTAATTTGCAATTTTTGTCCGAGTTTTGTCATTTTTCTTATTTTAACGACAATAGACAGACAAACATGACACTTTAATGACAGAAGTCTCACAAAAGTGAGGAATTCGCTGATGTTAATTTCAGTTTGTTTGTCTGAGTTTCGGGTCTATAAAAGTAACTGCGCGCAGCGCTATTAGTTAACTCAAAGATCATGGCTGTATCGGCTGCGATCGGTGTAGCGGCAATCGCTGTCCTTTATGCAGGGAAAAGATACTTCCAAGGTCCAAAATGCAATAGCAAAAGACGCTTAGACGGCAAGACTGTTGTTATCACAGGTGGGAACACTGGTATCGGTAAAGAAACCGCGGTGGATTTAGCCAGGCGTGGAGCAAGGGTCATAATTGGCTGCAGAAATCTCCAAAAGGGTAAAGAAGCATTGAATGAAATAAGAGAACGAAGCAGGAACGCCAATGTTTTTCTTGAAGAGATAGATCTGGCCTCTTTGGAGTCAGTTCGCAAGTTTGCAGACAGAATTCTCAACAGTGAACCTCGTCTAGACATCCTCATCAACAACGCTGGAGTGATGGCCTGCCCATATCAGAAGACGAAAGATGGATTTGAGATGCAGTTTGGTACGAATCATCTTGGGCATTTCTTGCTGACGATGCTGCTTCTTGACCGACTGAAGCGTTCTCAGCCGAGTCGTATCATAAACGTGTCTTCGTCCGTTCATAGAATGGGAAGTGGCAAGATCAACTTTGAAGATATAAACTATGAAAAGAGCTACGGCGGCTGGGCAGCCTATTTCAACAGCAAACTTGCAAACGTACTCTTCACACGCGAATTGAGCAAACGCCTGGAGGGTACCCACGTGACAGCGAATTCACTGCATCCTGGAGGAGTCAAGACTGATTTGCAGCGCCACTCTATTCTAGGAAGTGCGGTGCTCTTTCCCCTTCGCTGGTATACATTTAAGACAGCTGAACAGGGAGCCCAAACTACCATTCACTGTGCAGTCTCTGAAGAGATGGAAGGTGTCAGTGGAAAATATCTGCGAGATTGCGCCATTGTGGAGGAATCGAAGGGGGCCCAGGATGATGCCGCAGCCAAGAAGCTATGGGATCTGAGCGTGAGGCTGGTTGGGCTGGAAAAATAGACAATTAGAAGATAGAAGTGTCTAGATACAGCTTTACATATTAGGCTGGACATTTTCCTTAATTTCTTTAGCATTTTAGAACTACACAATACAGTTAGATGTGTAGAACAGTTTTATAAAAACTGGGCAAATAAACTCACGATAAATATGAAAACTATGATTCATTGTAATGTAGTATATCAGGTTCTTTAAACGCTACATGTAAGAGAAGGGATGTTTTCCTCGGAAAGACAGCATTACAGAGATTAGGGATATTTGGTCGCGCTTGCGTAAGCAGCGAGACTCATAATCGGCAACGCGTTTTTTGTCGTATTTTGTACACAAATGGGGGCTCATTGTGCCAGGCGTTCCTTGCGGAGACCGTGGAAAGTGGGACTAAGAATCGTTGCGTGATTGAAGCCACACATGTTTTGCGAAGAAAGCTTAGGGAGGATTAAATTCAGAGCTTTTCGGAAACGTGTCGGTCCACAAATTCTATCGCTTGAAAGTGTTGATTGCTTTGGAACAAGTGAACACTTCTGAGTGGTCGGAAAAAAAAAATGATGGTAGGGTGTTGTAAACTTTCATTCTATGCAAATGGTCTTGTGATGAGCATGGGGTTTAATTTCGGCGATGATTGAAATGACGTGCAATATGTAAATCACGTTTTTGATCTCTGGCAATGATTGGCAATGATTGGCAATGATGTAATTTCTCTGGAATCGAGGCCCTTGAATTTTCGTATATTTATATACGCGTATAGCCTGCGACCGCAGACGTATTTCCGGTCGTCGCTAACACGTGTACTAAATCAATTCAGAAACAAACAAAAAGTATCGACGTCGATAAAGTAGGAAGTACAAAACATTTAGCGAGTAAATCCTATTTCGTGTAGAATTAATCGCCTCCTCATTTTTCGATCTTATCTCCAAGCAAGCGAGACTGACCACTCTGTAAGAGCGTTCTTGTTTCAATAAAATTAATGATATTAATGGCAACTAACTAATTCTTGAAATAGGAACAGGGGATAGACTGTTGTAACCTGTTGTGTTTGAATAAAGAGTGAACATTGACAGGGCCATGAGGTTACAAATGGTTCTTATAAATCGCTGCTCTCCAAAAGTTTCACTTTAATCTTGAAATCTCAGTAGAATTTGTGAAGATCCTGTAACTATTGTCATCAAAGGACTTGGGGTCTTGAATGTTACATTTTACCTATAGGAAGGGAGTGTTCATCTTCTTTGATCCCATTTAATGGAAAGAAAATAGAAACATCACACCCTATGGGGAAAATCAAAAACATAAAATTGTTTCAAAAGGTTGTTTTTATTTCTTTTTTTTTAATAGACATTTACAAAGCAAGCGTTCTTAAGTTCAAACGTATTTGAAATGCCTTTAATCAAACGGCTATAGTAAAAAAAGGAATATCCCATTTATAGACTAAGCACCATAAAAACCATTCTCTGTTCTGCAGCATACTCCTATATAGTTTAAATGCGAGAGCACCTCTCTGAATAATATGTCACCCCTATGTAATTTAAAGGAACCTCTTAATCTGATCTGTTCAGCTAGCCTTTAAAGGAGTTTCAACGTGGGTATGCTTTCCTCAGCAATATTTATTATTTGAGTTGCTTATTCTGTGAAGAGTCAGATCAGTCAAAACTTATGAATTCTCTTTACTTTGCAAATTATGCAAATGTACTTTCTGCTTGAATGATTTAGTGTTTTCAGCTGCCTTCCTGACCCCTCTAATGTTTGCTTTAGTCGGATTTGAAATATCAAATTGTTGATTTAGTAAGCAGTTTCTGTCTGAATATAATTTTACCTTCAAAGGAATGTGACAGCCAGGCCCAGGGGTGAGGGGGGAGCACTCCGGATTTTAAGTGACAGGTATGATCAAATGGGGGCAACAATCAAAACCCAAAATAATCCCTAGGGTTTCCAACATAACTTTAAAATATCCCTGGACCAAAAATTAACTCCCTACTTAAATCAAGCCACCCCAAAAAGTACGTGCCAAACTTTTCTACCCCCAAAACTCCCGGAATCGAAAATTTCAAACCCCCAAAAAATCATTCGATCATCCCTGTCACTTGAAATCTGGAGTCTCCCCTGGGCAACCAAGTACAGTTTTAAATTACTGTTTGTGTGTCAAACCAAGACTGGACACCTAGGAAACGGAGTCAACTTGTTGTTCTTTTTCTTGCGCTCCAAACATTAGATATCAACAATGCAAGTACGGACTTTGCCAGGCAATCTTATCATTGTCTCGGTCCCATTTAGTCTCCATTGCAGCCGTCACGCAATAAAAACGGCTGCCAAGGAGACTAGGTTCCAGTGTATCACCCCAGTAAGAGTTTTGCAATAAAAGTTGCTGTAACAACAACTTTGCCCAAGCTT
>BOPM01000142.1:834832-852137 GCA_022179025.1 Porites australiensis
TCATATCGGACAGTGTCCAAAGGGGCGTAAGCGTGACTCGGCACTTAATTAACGGCAAGATGGCTGTTCCTGCTGCGATCGGTGTAGCGGCAATCGCTGTCCTTTATGCAGGGAAAAGATACTTGCAAGGCCCCAAATGTAACAGCAAAAGAGGTCTAGACGGTAAGACTGTTGTTATCACAGGTGGAAACACTGGTATCGGCAAAGAAACCGCAGTGGATTTAGCCAGGCGGGGAGCGAGGGTCATAATCGGCTGCAGAAATCTCCTAAAGGGCAAAGAAGCATTGAATGAAATAAAAGAACGAAGTGGAAACTCGAATGTTTTCCTTGAGGAGTTAGACCTGGCTTCGTTTAAGTCTGTTCGCACGTTTGCCGACAAAATTTTAAGCCTTGAATCCCGCGTTGATGTCCTCATCAACAATGCTGGAGTGATGATGTGCCCATATCAGAAGACTGAAGATGGATTTGAAATGCAGTTTGGTACGAATCATCTTGGGCATTTCCTGCTGACCATGTTACTCCTTGACCGACTGAAGCGTTCACAGCCGAGTCGAATCATAAACGTGTCTTCGTCTGCTCACAGGATGGGAAGTGACAAGATCAACTTCGCAGACATCAACTTCGAAAAAAGCTATGACAGCTGGGCCGCCTATCATAACAGCAAGCTTGCAAACGTGTTATTCACACGCGAGCTCAGCAAACGTCTGGAGGGCACCCATGTGACGGTGAATGCACTACACCCGGGGGTTGTCACAACCGAGCTTCAGCGCCACATGTTTTTGTCTAGTAGTCTGTTCTACCCGATCCGCTGGTACATGTTCAAGACAGCAGAACAGGGAGCACAGACCTCTATTTACTGTGCAGTCTCTGAAGAGATGGAAGGTGTAAGTGGAAAATATCTGCGAGATTGTGCCATTGTGAAGGAGTCCAAGGGTGCCCAAGATGATGAAGCAGCCAAGAAGCTGTGGGATCTGAGCATGAAGATGGTTGGTTTGGAAAAATAAAGCTGAACGGAACCTCCTCCCATGACATCTTTCCATAACTGATTTTCAAAACCCTTTGTTTTTACTACTATAAGGTCACTAAAAAATTTATGAATATTGTGAACTCTCCAAAATACCAGAAAGTCTAGCAAAAATGACTTTAAAGTAGTTCTGTAGCCTTTTCCACCTACTGTACAACTCTTTACGAACGTTTATGATTCCCCAGAATTATAAGTTACTCGTAAGACAACCTGAGACAAATAGAAAAAAGTGGCTAGCATTTGTATTTGGAAAAAAACAGTCATTTAGTGATATATACGGCACATGTAATGATATTAGTTTGTAGAAACGAAACCGATGATTGGGAAGTGTGAAAATTAATAATGTCTATTTAGCTTGAATTTGACATTAGATAATCTGAACTGTCTGGCTATTTAGTGTTGTGTTACTTATTACTAGGGGCGAGTTCAGAAATGTTTGATTAGGAGGCTGCAATGTTAAAGCTAAAGACCTCTTTCAGTTGTTAATGTCCACGGATGTTATTCTTTCTTTCTCTTTTTTTCGACAATTCGACAGCGCCCGAGCTAAGAAAAGGAAAAGAAAAGGTTTACAGTCGACTCTCTCTTAACGGACACCTCTATAAGACGGACACCTCTGTAAAACGGACACCTAGAGTTGGTCCCAGGCTTTCTTAGCTCCCGCGATTTGACTATCTATAAGACGGACATCTCTCTAAGACGAGACAGCGAGTGCCGGTCCCAAAGGTGTCCGTCTTAGAGAGAGTTGACTGTATTATCAACTCCCCCACCAGCCTTGCGATTGCGGTTAATAAATCCTCCGCGGTTTTTATTTTCTTACGCACGCTCGACGATCTCTAACTATGGGCCTGTTTACATGGAGGTGGGGGACCCCAGGTAGGTAAGGTAACCCACTCCGGTGGGGTAACCCGAAACATATTATCTCACCTATCTGGAGTCCCCCACCTCCATGTAAACAGGCCCTAAAAGGGAAAACAGAGGGTCTGCGAACAGGCTAAATTGCGACAAGATGAATCAATTCCGGCTACCGTGGGAAGCAGGAGCCCATCAAATGATAGGCTCCTGTGGGAAGTAAATTTCAAAGCATTTCAAGGATGTGCGGAGTGAAATGAAGGAAAAAGGGGAGAGCAACTTCCACTCCCGTGTACTCCCGTAGGCAGTGGGTAGACTGGAAAACTAGTTCAAGAGTAGGCTCGATTTCCGCCGTCTCCCGGGTACGGTCTTTGACAGGGCTTGGATCCTCCCCGAAGAGAGGGGGGATGAGTGCGGGCTCAGTTCCCCGAATCGAGCCTAGTTCAAGACTCGACAGTAATAATATCCAGCGGCTTCAACAAAGAATACAAAATGGCGGCTCGACAAGGCTTTCGCGTAAGAAAAGTGCACCTTTCTCTTTTACAGGAACGTCAAACAAATTTAAACCTTAACCAATTTTTGTCTTTTTAGGTAATCTCTAGGTTATCTAGAGGGATCCACACCTCTTGCCGAAGGCAGTTTTTGATTCCTATGGTCATCGAACAGACGGTATAAAACCTTCTTATTAACGTATGAAAGTACAAAGTTACATCATCGATGTAGGGATGATGGATATACAATCACACTTAAGGGGATAAATAACATAACCAAATTTTCTGAGGGATACAGAATAAAAACAGTACCATTTCTGAGGGCTTCTAAGAATAAATGTTAATTTTATTACGGGAACTCTAGGCAGGAATAATTTTCTCAAGGGCTCAGGAAAAAACTCGTCATCAGTGGGGGTACAAGTAGGGAGGGGTCGAGAAATTAAATGCAACGACCCTAAGAGATAACAGAATTTGGATCTATGTGGCTGCGTGATGCAGTTCAAAACCCACATTTGATTCACCCTTTCACACCATCAAGTCTCCAGTAGTTCAGTGGTTAGAGTGACTGGCTAGATCACAGGGGTTCATGGGTTCAAATCCCATGGAAGGTTCGGTTTTTCCCCCTTGTTTCCATTTGATGCAAGAATGTATCATGTTGGTGTACTTCTACAAACGACTCGCTTGGTGGTTGGATGGTTGCATCTATGATATGCCTTAATGTGACTGTGCTATGAGTCATATTTGTGCTGATTCCACTATGTGACTGCATGATGCAGTTCTAGTCAAAAACTGACATTTCACCCTTGCTGGTCCTTGAGAGTGCAGTAGCTCAGTGGTTCGAGCATCCAACTAGATCATGGAAGGTCATGGGTTCGAATCCCATCTGGGGCTCAAATTTATTTTCCAAGTTTCCATTTGGTGCAAAAATGTAATTATGATGTTGTTATAAATATCATTCATATGCTAAATTTAATATATTATTCTTTCCAGGGCAGAGGTGAAAGAGCATATGACATTTTTTCTCGTCTTCTTAAAGAGCGGATAGTGTGTGTCATGGGGCCTGTAAGTAACTTAGTTAAGGCCATTCTCTGCTATTTTCTGGTGTGGAGGGTGCTGGAATGTCACTATCATTCCTTGAAGCAAGCATTCGGTGATCCCACAAACCTCAGGATTGCTTATGTTTAAAAATTTTGTTTACTCCTGTAGACATAAGGACAAAGAAGATCCCCAACAGCAAAACAACTGATCAGATGAAAATATGTCTGGAATTTCGATTTTGTTGTACATAATCTTTTAATCTTTTTGGGGATATTATTTTACAGATAACAGACGAAACATCTAGCCTTGTAGTGGCTCAGCTTCTCTTTTTACAGTCAGAGAATGGTCGCACTCCTGTCCATATGTACATCAACAGTCCAGGTAGGAATGACACAGAAGTAACCAATTTCCTGATGTGTTAACTTGCCTTCTGACTTGGTGTACCTTTAAATTGGCAGGGCAAATTACTGATCTTTCATTTCCCATTTTTTTCTTAATAAATTCAACAGGTGGCTCTGTCACAGCAGGCTTGGCTATTTATGATACAATGCAGGTTGGCATCTTACATGCATTAACCCTTTAAGCCCCAATATCCACATACAAATTCTCCAAACTGATCTCCATACATTTCCTTAAAGAATGACTTGAGAGAATTTGATAAAAGATCATAGCATTTTCTCTTAGGTGATCATTTTATTAATTCTCACAACCTAATCTCCTGACATTGCATGAATATCGTTAGCAGAAAATTGCTGTTGGACACTATTGGGACTTAAAGGGTTAAGATTCTCTTAAGCTTCCATACAAAGACTTGAAAAGTGTCTCCTATTTTAGTTTCAATTCATTTGGTACAAAGTACCCTAGCAATAACAATGTTTTTATGTTCCCTGTTGGTGATGGAATTACCATTTCATCATGGTCATCCAAGCCACAGATAGGTGTAATCTTTTACCACTGGAACAACTAGTTGTCGCTGATTATTGGCCTTAGCCTGTACACAGACGTTTTATTTTTCTTTTCGTTCATTTCGATGAATGAGCAAGGAGCGCGAGAAAGATAATATATTTTTCTTCTTCCCCCACCACTACCCCCTTGCACTGGCGGTCAATAAATCCCCCTCAGTTTATATTTTATCATCGGTGCTCAACAGACATTGAAGAGAAAATAGATGATCTGTGAACAGGCTATATTGGCCTGGACCTTTGACATTTCACACCACAGATGAATGTTCTATGACTGAACTAGCCTGCTTCTGTTACAACAACAATCTGTGTGGGACTGAGGAAATTTATGCCTAATATCCACTTAAATAGTGAACTACACTGGTTTCATTAGATAACAGTAGATATTTACTAGCAGTAATATTTCTGTGATTCCTTTTTTAGTACATTCAGCCTCCTATCTCTACATGGTGTATGGGACAGGCCTGTAGCATGGGATCACTGTTGCTAACAGCTGGTACTCCAGGTCTTAGGCACTGCTTACCTAATTCCAGGGTTATGGTGCATCAACCACATGGTGGAGCTCGGGTAAGAATATCAGATTCCTGACATATTGTGAAGTAGTACTTTACAGAGGGTTTGGGAGCCAGAGAAGTATATGGCAAGTTTGTTCACAGATAGAAGACTAGGGAGATGCAGGACTGTCAAAATGTTTTCAAGTAGCAGGCTGATAATGAATAGTAGGCAGCTTTGGAACTCGAACCAAAGGCACAAGTTCTTGAGGGCCCAGGTATCTAGGGACATTTTGAAATTTGGAGTCTTAGAAATGGCATTTCCAGGGGTTTTCAAGAGGTATTTTCCACTGTGGATGCTATGTTGTTTTGTCAGAATACACGCAAGATTGGGAACAATGCCATCGAAATGTCACAGGCATTACACTACTTCGCGTAGTTCGAACGTTCTACAGATCTAAACCTGTTCAAATATGCGTTCGATGTCATTCAAAACTGGAACACGGATGCTTTACAATTTTATTCGATGGTGCTTATTTTTTTGTTAGCAGTTAAGGGAGAAGGAGATGAAAGTAGCTTGCTAAGGATGCCTAACTAGCCAGCGGTTTTAGCCGGCTACTGGCCCTTATTGACAGCCCTGGAGATACAGTAATTACACTACATTTACCACCAAAACCACTTGTTACAACAAGTTTGTTTTATAGCAGCAGAACCAGAACAGTAGTTTTTCTCTCAAACTTCATAGCTGAGGATTGGCACATTGCATCCCTGCTCATATCTGTTAGGCTGGCATACCTATCTGTTGTACCTCACTTTCATTAATTTATTTTTCTAGGGGCAAGCTACAGACATTGCCATTCAAGCTGAGGAGATTTTAAACCTAAAGAAGTTAATAAACAACATCTACGTGAAACACACTGGCCAGCCAATTGAAGTAATAGGTATGATCCCGTTTTCATTAGAAAGGGAGGAGGAGGCAGTTGTTATTCTGCAAAATTTACCTTGTATAAGTAATGTTGATGAGTACTATTTTGATACTATTTTTAAAGCCATATGCTTTCTCAGGAGAACAAAAGATAAGCCCAAGCCTTGAAAACACTTACGTAGAAGAAAATCTTCTAGTTCTAGCTTCAAGCTTATTCTGGCAATATATGAGGTATTACCTGGTACCTACACCAATACGAAACGTAGAGCCACAGATCAGTTTCTTTGTTCATGCATGCATCCTTGTGTTTATTTTTTATTTCAATCTTACAGAGAAAGAACTTGAAAGGGACAAGTTTTTGTCTGCTGATGAGGCAAAAGACTTTGGTCTGGTTGACAGAGTTTTATCACATCCTCCAATCACAGAGAGCCCATTGTCAAATGGTGATAAAGTGGATAGCTAACATAGTTTGCTGAGGACTAGATTAAACTTGGAATAACTCCTTTGCTTAGCTTCAAAATCAATATTTTAAACTTCAGTTTGACTGATAGAAGTAAGGGGGTCAACCGCGTTTCCCCAACTGATGACCTTATCTTCTGTTAACAGTAAAAAAAATGTCCGTTTTTAATATTGGCTTTTTGTCCATTGAAGGGATACGTTTTTTCTGCTCTCAATTCTTGCTGCTCCTTGACCTTTACCCAGTGTTGGTGCAAATAGATTGTCTTTATTAGGTACATTTCCCAGGAGCTGTCAACAGCAGACTGCATTCAAAGTTATAAATCGTTCTTGAATACAAGTTTGGTTTGCCCACTTGGTACTCCTGGAATCCTTTCATAAGTTAGCTTTCTTCGCTTAGAGGGTAAGTATGATGAGAAGAGTGACCAGTCATCCAAATCTAAAGTTTAGTTAGCATAAAGTAAATACGGTCAGTAAATTTCTTTTAATTTGAATTGTAAATTTATTGAGAAATACAACCTTGAAGCTCCAGGACCTTCAGCGTTTGAGTGGCAAGATTGTTTTCTTTTAGCTTAAAATTTTGACCAGAGTGGCCGAATTCCTGCGTTTACCATCTAATGTACCTTTTGTAATAATAGCGTTTTGTTACTCTTTAGTTAGCGCTAACCTAGTTTACATTTGTTTTCCTGCGCGTGCAGTGCGTTTGTTATTACTTGTTGAAAATATCGCGATATTTTAATGAATACATTATCCTGCCAGTAAAGCAATGCAAAGTAAAAATACCTGAAAAAATGTTCGTGTTGCTTTGTTCAAAGTGTGCACTTGCTTTTTTACAGGCTATTAGCATCAGTGCTCATTTTACTCTTATTACAAAATGTTCATTGTACGTACCCTCTTGAGGTTGTTGTATCCGAGGTATCTCCCGTTCTCCCTTGTATGCCTGTAATAAGTTTAAACAAAAACAGTAGTTCTTTTGTTAATTCTGTAAGGGTGCTCTCCCTCTTTATTGCTAAAGTAGGGCTTTAACTGGACCCTAATGTGGACACCAGCTTATTACACGCACGGACTCTCGGAAAGACGAATTTAGCTGTTGAATGTTCTTCAATTTCCTTTTTATGGTACAGTAGAGTACAGCAATAACGAGGCAGGACTAAGGCCGAGCAACCCGTGAATGTTTTTATATAAATATTTTGAATCAAGCTTCAGAAGCTTCTCTGGCATAATCCCACGCCTTCTCGGTCAATGCATTTCGGTGACGTATCCCTAGGGACTAGGCAATATCGGAGTTGCTGAGCGTAAGCGTGACTTAGCATTTAAGAAGTAACTCAAAGTAAGATGGCTGTTCCAGCTGTGATCGGTGTAGCGGCAATCGCTGTCCTTTATGCTGGGAAAATATACTTTCAGGGTCCCAAATGTAAAAGTAAAAGACGCCTAGACGGCAAGACTATTGTTATCACTGGTGGAAACAGTGGTATCGGCAAAGAAACCGCAGTGGATTTAGCCAGGCGAGGAGCAAGGGTCATAATCGGCTGCAGAAATCTCCAAAAGGGTAAAGAGGCACTGAAAGAAATTAAAGAACGCAGTGGAAACTCGAATGTTTTCCTTGAAGAGTTAGACCTGGCTTCGTTAGAGTCTGTTCGCACGTTTGCCGACAAAATTCTAAACCTTGAATCCCGCGTTGATGTCCTCATCAACAACGCTGGAGTACTGATGTGCCCATATCAGAAGACAAAAGATGGATTTGAAATGCAGTTTGGTACGAATCATCTTGGGCATTTCCTGCTGACGATGTTACTGCTTGACCGACTGAAGCGTTCACAGCCGAGTCGAATCATAAACGTGTCTTCGTACGCTCACAGAATGGGAAGTGACAAGATCAACTTCGCAGACATCAACTTCGACAAAAGCTATGACAGATGGGCCGCCTATTATAACAGCAAGCTTGCAAACGTGTTATTCACACGCGAGCTCAGCAAACGCCTGGAGGGTACACATGTGACTGTGAATGCACTGCACCCGGGGGCTGTCAGTACCGAACTACAGCGCCACATGTTTTTCTCCAGTTTTTGGTTCTATCCAATCCGTTGGTACATGTTCAAGACCCCAGAACAGGGTGCTCAAACTTCCATCCACTGTGCAGTCTCTGAAGAAATGGATGGAGTTAGTGGAAAATACCTGTGTGATTGCCGCATTGTGGAGCCATCCAAGGGTGCCCAAGATGATGATGCAGCCGAGAAGCTGTGGGATCTGAGCATAAAGATGGTTGGTTTGGAAAAATAACGCTGAACGGAATCTCCTTTTATGAGGACATCTTTTTATTGATTTTCAGAACTCTTTTTTTTTTTACTACTCAGTAGTAGTAGTAGTAGTTAGTCACTAAAAGATTCATGAATATTTTGAACTCTCCAAAATATATGGCCAAACCCGCTTTCCAGACCCTCACTTAATACGGACACCTCATTATTAAGGCAGTTTGCTTTGTCCCTAGGGAGAGAAAGCCCTTATATTGTCTCTAAGTTCGACCAGCTTAATACGGACCCCCCGTCAATACGGACACTTTCTATGGTCTCCTCTGTGTCCGTATTAACGTGTATTAGTTTGAAGAATTGAAACCGATGATTGGGAAGTATACAGTTCATATACGTGATGGATAAGCCTGTCTACTTAGCTGTAATGAATTGACAATAAAGGATCTGTACTGTCTAGTGTAGTGTTGTGTCATTACTTGGGGTGAGTTGAAAAACGTTTGATTGGGAGGTTGCAATGTTAAAGTGTTGTGGGACTTTCAGTTTTAATTAGTTGAATTGATTTTAGCCTGTGAAAACAGCCGTCCCTCCTCGCTCTCCGAAAACGTCCCTAGCGGCGAGGGGCGAGGAGAGAGGGCTGTTTTCGCAGGCTAAATTGATTTCTGCAGAAGTGAATGTCAGAGTTTTATGTACGTATAAAGAGGGGAAAGAAACGCTTAAGGGAGGCGACGCCAGCACATTGCTCACACGAACTCTCAAAAAGACGAATTTAGCCGCTGAGTTTTCTTTATTTTCCTTATGGTACAGAGTACAGCAATAACGAGGTAGGACTAAGGCAGAGGCAACCCGTGAATGTTTATAAATATTTTGAGTCAAAATTCTCTGTTATAATTTGTTTGATTCTCCTTGACTTTTAGAATTAAAAAAAAAATGAGAATAATTCCCCGTTTTTTTTTCAATGAGAAAGAGGTTTTTAATTTCTCACAATGAACGTTTACAAAATGTTGCCTTCTAGGGTAATTGACTCGGTGTACTGCTTTTCCTCGCATTATTTCGGTGTTTCTTACAAACTGCAGTCGAACCTCCATTAAGCGACCACCTATTAAGCTGCCAGTAACCAGAGTCCCAAGTCGAAAAGAATGGGGAATTAACCCTCTATTTAGCGGCCACCTTTTAGCTGTCCCAGAATTAAGCGGTCGTCAAGCGCTTGATACACCTAGTGTGGCTTTGTTTTAAGGATATAATGAACTAAAATAAATTCCGAGAAAGAAGATGGCGACCGAGTGTACGCCAGTAGTGCTGCTCCTGTCATGTTTGTTTCAAGACGTTTCTGCAAAAGACTATGCTTATTTACGATAAACCTCCATTAAACGGTCACTTGCCAGTACCCCAATTGCAAGGGTGGCCGGTTAAAGGAGGTTCAACTATATCCTGTTTCAAAAAGGGACTCTGAAGTATTTTGTCCACTTACTCTTTGAGAAATAGACTCTGTATTGGCGCCAGTGGATTTCTCAATACCAAGGCTAAATCTCTTGTGTTGACTGGCGACACTGTTCTCTCCCAACACCTGACCAGCTAAACAGTAAGTGCGCCTCTGTGGCTGAGCGATTCCCACCTTTGTGGGCGGCACATGGAAGTTCTCATCTCCAAGGTTTAGCACACGCACGGGATGCCTGTACGCAAGTTAAATTCAAATGAGTGTTGTAAAACAAAGAGTGCAAAAAATCGGTCACGCTCAAGCGCCTCACAGTCAGACCAAGGTAATTCTTACTGATATGAGCTCGCGTCCATGAAGAAATGGCGGTACAAAGAGAAATAAGTACTATATTAACGGGGAATCGATACCGAAACAAGCAATCGTAGGTGCGAGGAATATTGTTCATCACATCAGAGGCCCTAATGGGTCCTTGCTTCCCTTGCATGGAATGTGCAGTCGTTGTACCCACTTGCCGGTATGCAGACGTCTGCAATTTTATTTGTTGCCCGCGAGCAACAAAGGAAATAAGAGACCTGTATGCAGGATATGCTAGGAGGTTTTCAAAATTCGTACCCAGTTAGCCCGAGATCTAAGGTTAAAACGGTTTTCTTTGCTGGACTTTCTATGATTGAGTCGACTGACCTTGTGCGATTGCCAGATAGATCTCTTCCCATCGAACTCTTCGGATGTGTTTGCGGAGCATTAGAATCCGTTCGTGAATAACAGTCTGGTTTCTGTTGTCTTTGATGCACTCGGCCTATTCCCCAGTGCGGTTCAACGCGGTATTGTTGCTCTGCATCACGAAGTGCCGGAGGACGTACTGTATAGTCAACGGCTGTTTGAAAATTAGACGATTTTGCCTTTTCAGGAAATCCCAGGTCTGTAAAGTCGGATTCTCTGCCAGTAGACACAATGTACGGTTTATCAAGCGCTCTGAACTGGCTTTGGCTGAAGTTCTCTGGTCTCCAACGAACCTTGGCGGCAAAACCTTCCCTAGAATGAGGACCTGCTGGATCTTTCGTCAACAGGTGTTGGTCGGGGTTTAGATGAGGATGTGGATTGAACTCATAACGGTTGTCGGGTAACTGTGATTAAAAAAAAAGATATGATTAGATCTTGAAGTTGTGTACAAAAAGAATGTGGAAGGGGAAAAAGATCGAAGCCGCCGGAATCTCAAAAGAATGAGCACAACGATAGTTTCTAAAGTCTCCTGGAAAAGGAAGAGATGGGAACATCCTTGCAACAATGCCTTGCCCGTGGGAATGAGGTTGAAAGGTAAGTAGGCTGTTTAGTGCTCCTGTCTCACCCCATATCATGTTATTCCTATGGTTTCAAAGGGTGATATTTGACGTTAGCTAATCTCTGCAATTTCTTGGATTCTGAAATCAAAATGTCTTTACCTGTGACATTTAATTTCAGTGCTACACACTAAGCACCACTTTATCTTCTATTTCTTGTTTAAAATTTACAAATGAAGGGGTTTTTTGAAAGTCGAAAAAGGACTTTGAAGACTGTTATAGTTAGTCGCTATTTTGCACACATTTACCCTTACCCCAGTGATACATCGTTTTAAATCCACGGCAACACGGTCCTCCAATGACGCTGAAGAGTTATGGTCCATTAAAGATCTCCAGCCATTCTCAACAGAACTTTGATTAACCGAATAGTCTCCGTTCTGTCGATGGTGCGCTCTAATGCAATCCTTTTGAGATACGTAAATATTAGGTCTGTCCACAGTTACTGAGGTATCTGGTACAGCAATAGTCGTGGGTTTATCACCTTTATAAGACCAGTTATAGTAACTCTCATCGCTATTAGCATTTCTGATGATTTCCTGCTGAAAGTCACCATTGTGTTCAATGTTATCTATCCATGTTGTAGTGGAATCGCTTGTGTTGGTAACCACGCTATCTGGGGACGAATTAAAGGGCGGAGTTGCCATATGGAAAGGTGATGCTTCTTCTATATGTTCGTTGTATCTGCTTTCTGATATCTGATTCCACTGCTGAAATATTTTCTGTACCGGCCGAACACAGGGATAAGCTGTGTGGTAATCGTTCAATTCAGAACACCAGTTAATAGTTCTGTGAAATTCCTAACGATATAAAAAAGCATTAATTTTGTTGATATTATTATAAATCGCTCTGCCTTATCCTAGTGAGTTAGGGCACTTTTAATTTTCGCCTTAAGCATAAAAGATTGCTGACTGATATTTACTAGTTTATACTTGTTAGATAAAGTGTCAACAAAATTCTATATTACACAAGAAAAGCCTTGTCCTTTGCGTATTTCCATGGATAAGCCAGAAATCGCAGCACAAAAAGACTTGTCCAGGATATAAACTGATTATTTAACTCAATGAAAAGAGATAATTCCATGGTGTGCTGCGAAATGCCCATTGTCTTTAAACAGAACCATCTAAGCTTGAGAGGCTTAGATTATTCGAAAATCAAGGAGGAAGAACTGAGTGATGAAGATGGGAGATGACTACCGTTAAGTACCATGATTTTCTAACATGTCTAATGTAAAAACTGATTAAAGCTACTGCCATACCGTTAGAATTCGCTGAGGAATCCAAGGGCAGGTTTCTTTCAGTTCTGTGGGGGACATTTTCAGCAGTGTAGCTAATGGAGCAGCAGTGAGCATCACTTGAGCACTGAAAAGGGAGGGAACATTCTAGTGTCAACATTAGTGGAGAAATCCGGATTTTTTCTATTTGCGAGATAATAAAAGGGAGGAGAGAATAGACGATAAACGAGTAAATAAAGGAGGGGCTAAAGTTTTCAGCTTGCAGTCTTGACTCAATCCCTTTAGCTTACCTGAATGAATTCATGCATGGAAGGGACAGCAGGAATTTTTCATGCTGAAAACCACAGTAACACCAAGTTAGCAAATATAAACTCTCCATCAATTACTGTTACAAACAGGGAATAATTTTCAACCTTTTCAATGTTTCAATAACATAAGACCAAAACCATTGAAGCGTACGCGCAACGTTGTTGCTGTTACGTGGAAACTAGCAAAGGCGAAAAAACACTAATTTGGGAGGAAGAATCTAACACAGTAAGAAAAGTCTAACACAGAGTTCACTGAAATCTTCCAGGGAAATACATAGTGTTTTAGTTGGTCATAGTTGTCAAGGTATCCGAGGTTTTAAGGAAAGTATTATAGCTCATCCTGTGGGCTCCTTTTTGTCGAATAGTTCTGTTGACCATGTAATACAGACAGGTAAAGAAATAAGCTTATTAAATCCCAGACACTATTCGTACACTCTTGAAACAGAATGTTTCAGCAGAGCATTTACCTGTGTAGATTGCATTTCAGAGCTATCAAGCAGGTTAAGAAGGGATTTGTACTAAACGGGATGATATCACACGAATTGTCTTACCGCGCTAGCCTCGTTTGTCAGCCATTTTCTTTTGATCCATTCCTGCTTTTTCCACACTGCTGACTGGGCTCTACTCACTTCGCCTATTTGTCTTATTAGGTGAGCGGTTTCCTCTACAGTAAACGAATAGATAATCTCCACTTCGAAGTCACTCTTTTGAAAATGCGCAATGCTAGCAAACAGGGTAGACAAATGGTGAAGAACATCTCTAGTGAATGCATATCTGACGGGAATCGAAAACAAGACTTTTCCAATTAATCACAGTAAAATGAGTGAGCATATATGAACGTTATTTCAACGGAGAACCCCTGTCATACTTAGCCTAAATTTAATAAAAGTGTTTATTTTCCTATCAACTGCTCATTACCAGCATCATCTACTGTCGACAACATCCGGCTCAGCATTACCATTATCATTCGCACGGCTACCTTTCTATCGCTATATATCGCCATCACAAGAGGTAGCTAATATAACGAAGAACGTAGCTTTTCCTGAGTACTTAGTACTTAGTCGTCAAAATTTGTTTTTGTCTTGCGCGGAGGATCGCTTCTTAGTTCTGTTTGTTTTATTTATGACTACAGTAGCTGTAAGATCTTTGGTATCAACTTACTCTGGTTCCTTGCTGGAATACAGAACAACACAACACTTATTGCATTTAAGGGACAATGAAAGCACAGTGTCTCTGAGACGCTCATATTTGTCTTCATCAGCCAAAGAAGGTAGGTGCTGTAGATGAATGCAGGTCCTCTCGTCTATCATTATATCTGGCTGTAAACACATCTTGGTTAAGGGATCTCTCGGTCTGGGATAACTATACTGTCTTTCGTAAATCAGTACGTTATGCTTTGTCTCGAGGAGCTGCAGTAGATCTACATGAAGTGTAATTTTACCGCTGCCAATGAATATAAATTGGTCATCGACCTGTATGTCTCTGAACTGAGGACCACTGCCTGTAAGGAAAATATTCGTTGTAGCTCTCTATAAGAACAATTTTTCAGTGCACACTGGCCTTCTCTTCTTCCTCATAGAGGTAAAAATTACAACTTTTATATATCTACAAATTACTAAGTAAAGTTTTGCTCAGTGTTGGTCATAGATGCCTTGTTTTAAAGGCATAGCACAAATACAAAAGAAGACAAATGAAGCAGTCTTGCATTGCAAACTGGAACGTTGGAGTGATGTTGGAGCACTGCAAAGTACAAAAGGCAATACGGAGGGTAGTGTATTCTTGTTTGATATGCCGCTAGTTAAGTTTAACAAGTTAGAGTCTAACAAGTGTCGTTCTACTTGAATCTATTGCTGCGGTATATTTCCTAGCTCGCTAGTCTTCCTTGAATAACTTGTTCTAGATAATTTGTTATGGTGATACTGCAATATCTCATAGGTAAAAGCAGTACTAGTGATAAGTATTAACGTTTAAAGAAAATTGTTATTAGTTATATACATATTGAGGTACAATAAACTTGCCTTGCACTTCTAGGGCACGATTTTGATCCAACTGAGTTTCTGCCTTTGTTCTCAGGTTTATGTGAGCTTTAAGTCTACGGCTACGAGAAAGTTCTTCTCTTCTCATCACGGCGTTGAGGTCATAGTCTAGCACGAAGTCAAAACTGCCCCAGGGAAAGTCCTCGGTGACAGAAAGAGCGCTCACAACATAAATAACTAGGTTTCCATCGCAACCTACTTCATTTATCTCCGCAGCTGATTTATATAGCCTCACTTGAACTCCATTCACACCTGACAGGGTTTCAATGATTTCGTTGTTTAAATTTTGAGGAAAAGCGTAAGTAAAGATTGCTGCTGTTAAGTGACTTGCATTTCCTTCTTTGCTCCATTGTGCTGCAAGACAAAGCAACTTTAAAAGCTTGGGGTGCAGAACCTTCCGTTGCCGGAAAGTGAAGTGCGTTTCAAAGAAATATCTTCGTGTCGACTCGAGGGCTCCTCGTAATGAGCCGCCATACTTTTCTTGAGTTGAGCTCAAGTATGCTGCAATGAACAAGGTAGAAGGCAATAACTTAACCTCCAATGAAATGAACGCACTTATATGATGTACCTTTCCGCATAATAGCGGAACAAATCTCACATCTCAGATGAAGTGAGCGCAATATAAAATTGAACTACCTTTCAAACTACAGTGGAGCCTACATTCTTTGATGTCCATGAAGACAAACATTCGTTGCTGGAAAGTGAAGCATGGGGATTACTGAAAGGATTTGATTTGAATAGACTCCAGGGAGGAGCGGGGCGTGACGAGACAAAAACGGCTGCTTGTGAGGCTATAATTTGAATGGGTAAGACGCTTTATCTGTTATTGTCTATCCAGACACTATAGGTGTTGTAAATAGATGGGTGGCGATGCCATTTTTTTTTAATGAGTATTTGTTTAGTGAGTATACTGAGGACTGTACCACCAAATGAAGGACTACTTTACCTGTTGCTGCTTCTAAACCACTCTGCATGAGAATATCAACACAGGAAACCAACGCATGTAAGCACACAGTCATGCAAAATATCTGAGTTTCTAGGTTGTTTTCCTCTGTTTTTCGTACAGACATCTCAGCCTGCTTTAGCACAAATCTTGTGTATTCTGGATTCAAGGTTGACAGTGTCTTGGACCGTGGAATGACACCATTGTCTTGAAGCCTACTCAGAAGGGGTCTCACTTGTGCGATCAACTCATTTAAGACATCTTGGAACTCGACTGAAAGTTCAACGGTTATGTTTTGCTGTTGGACTTGGCACCCAGAGTCTTTTGTTTCTTCAGCAGGTTCTTTAGGTGCTCCCTGGTCTGATACACTTGTATCTTTGGTAAAGACGGACGGGCGAACCTTTGCTGCCTTCACGACTGTTTCTAAAAGTAAGAAAGAAGTTAACGGAAGAAATATTTTGCAAGAAGTAACTGGTGGTACAAATTATTAACTGGTGTGCTAGACCGGTAGGGGAAGTGGAGATTACAGAAAAGAGATCACAGTGGCAGAGTGGAGATAACAGGGCGGATTCAGACCTTGAAGTAAGGGTTTGGAGGGTGGGGGCGCTCTTGGCGGTAGGCCCTTTGGGCTTCGGTTTTTGTTTAAAAACAAGGGGGCGGATTTCCCTGTGGCCCCTTTGTAGGTTCACCACTGAGATAGACTTAACCGGAGATTACAGAAAAGTCAGCATCAAGTTTACCACCAAATTTTGAAACGTTCCTCTCATAATTGTACCTTAAAACACCGCAGATTATCTATTGTTATTCTATTATCATTTTTTTTCTTACTTGGTGGCGTGCACTGACGATGACTGGGTGGCTTCAGAGTGTCATGTTTTCCTTTTCTCAGCAGTAAAAAGTCTTCAAGACCGCTTGAAGTTTGTTTCTGTCTTAAAACGTCGGAGGTCGTGCTTGGAACAACAAAGGATATGTTTTCCTCTTTTGCTGTGATGCTACGTTTTGTCGCAACTGATTTGGTGATTGTGGAACGTTGCACTTTGCTTGCGAGGCCTTTGAACGTGTCCAATGTCTCAATCGTGGCTGCAGTAGGTACTAACTCATTTCCTGTTTCACGTAAAGTGATGCAAAAAACCGTTAAACAAAAGTGGAAACTACCTACGAGGATAGAAGGTCAGCAGTAGGTTGGCAAACTCTTGATAAATTACGACGTTATGGGATTGTCGACCTCTGTTGAACATCCTATTACCTGGGTGTCTTTCGGCTTGTATCTTGCGTGAAGATTCTTCCATTGATGTCTGTGGTAATCTTTCATTTGATGGAAGTTCTAGTAATAAAAGATAGCAACAAAAGCAAACAAAGAATTATTGAATTTTCGCTTGTTTCCTTTATGCGTTTTGATTTGATGGTGGGATGAAAAATTTTGAGCCATCATAAAATTCATTAGTTAGTTTTCCCTTTGTTTTGATAGGTTAGTAACACTTTTAGAGATACTGAAGAATTCGAAATAGTATTGAAAACTCTCTCTTTAAG
>BOPM01000142.1:855971-893898 GCA_022179025.1 Porites australiensis
ATACTTGTTAGATAAAGTGTCAACAAAATACTATATGACACAAGAAAAGCCTTGTCCTTTTGCGTGTTTCCATGGATAAGCCAGAAACTGCAGCACAAAAAGACTTGTCCAGGATATAAACTGATTATGTAACTCAATGAAAAGAGATAATTCTATGGTGTGCTGTGAAATGCCCATTGTCTTTAAACAGAACCATATAAGCTTGAAAGTCATAGATTATTCGAAAATCAAGGAGGAAGAACTCCCTGATGAAGATGGGAGATGACTACCGTTAAGTATGATGATTTTAATTTCTAACATGTCTAATGTAAAAACTGATTCAAGCTATTGCCATACCGTTAGAATTCGCTGAGGAATCCAAGGGCAGGTTTCTTTCAGTTCTGTGAGGGTCATTTTCAGCAGTGTAGCTAATGGAGCAACAGTGAGCATCACTTGAGCACTGAAAAGGGAAGGAACATTCTAGTGTCAACATTGGTGGAGAAATCCGGGTTTTTTCTATTTGCGAGATAAAAGAAGAGAATAGAATAGACGATAAACGAGTAAATAAAGCAGGGGCTAAAGTTTTCAGCTTGTAGTCTTGACTCAATCCCTTTAGCTTACCTGAATGAATTCATGCATGGAAGGGACAGCAGGAATTTTTCATGCTGAAAACCATAGTACCACCAAGTTAGCAAATATAAACTCTCCATCAATTACTGTTACAAACAGGGAATAATTTTCAACGTTTTCAATGTTTCAATAACATAAGACAAAAACCGTTGAAGCGTACGCGCAAAGCTGTTGCTATTACGTGGAAACTAGCAAAGGCGAAAAAACACTAATTTGGGAGGAAGAATCTAACACAGAGTTCACTGAAATCTTCCTGGGAAATAAGTAGTTGTTATAGTTGTCTGTGACCTCCTTTTTGTGGAATAATTCTGTTGACTATGCAATACGGAGAAGGTAAAGAAATAAGCTTAAATCCCAGACACAATTCGTACACTCTTGAAAAGGAATGTTTCAGCAGAGCATTTACCTGTGTAGATTGCATTTCAGAGCAATCAAGCAGGTTAAAAAGGGATTTGTACTAGACGGGATGATATCACAAGAATTGTCTTACCGCGCTAGCTTCGTTTGTCAGCCATTTTCTTTTGATCCATTCCTGCTTTTTCCACACTGCTGACTGGGCTCTACTCACTTCGCCTATTTGTCTTATTAGTTTAGCGGCTTCCTCAACAGCAAACGAGTAGAGGATTTCCACTTCGAAGTCACTCTTTTGAAAATGCGCAATGCTAGCAAACAGGGTAGACAAATGGCGAAGAACATCTCCAGAAAATGCGTATCTGACGGGAAACGAAAACAGGGCTTTTCCAATTAATCACTGTAAGATGAGTGAGCATATCTGAACGTTATTTCAACGGAGAACCCTTGTCACACTTAGCCTAAATTTAATAAACGCGTTTATTTTCCTATCAACTGCTCATTACCAGCATCATATACTGTCGACAACATCCGGCTCAGCATTACCATTATCATTCGCGCGGCTACCTTTCTATCACTAAAATCCAACTAGTGGTCTATCATCAATGCTGCGTTCTGATTGGTTGAGCTACTACTAGGTTATATGTTATAGCCCACTCTTAGCGCAAAGCGCCGGCTTTTTGGCAGCAAAAAAGGATTAAAGCCTAGCTTTGAGCTAACGCTGTTTTGTCTCCATATTTTTTGACCAACTAGTTGGATTTTACTAAAACAATTATTCCTCTCACCCTCATAGCCTCGGAGTCAAAAGCCCATGAGGCCTTCTATTGACTCAGAGCCCATTCGAGCTCGAGGAATAATTGTTAAATATCGCCGTCACAAGAGGTAGCTCGCTAATATAACGAAGAACGTAGCTTTTCCTGAGTACTTGCCACAAGTTTAGTCGTCAAAATTTGTTTTTGTCTTGCGCGGGGGATCGCTTCTTAGTTCTATTAGTTCTATTTATGACTACAGTAGCTGTAAGACCTCTGGTATCAACTTACTCTGGTTCCTTGCTGGAATACAGAATAACACAACACTTATTGCATTTAAGGGACAATGAAAGCACAGTGTCTCTGAGACGCTCATATTTGTCTTCATCAGCCAAAGAAGGTAGGTGCTGTAGATGAATGCAGGTCCTCTCGTCTATCATTATATCTGGCTGTAAACACATCTTGGTTAAGGGATCTCTCGGTCTGGGATAACTATACTGTCTTTCGTAAATCAGTACGTTATGCTTTGTCTCGAGGAGCTGCAGTAGATCTACATGAAGTGTAATTTTATCGCTGCCGATGAATATGAATTGGTCATCCACCTGTATTTCTTTGAACTGAGGGCCACTGCCTGTAAGGAAAATATTCGTTGTAGCTCTCTATAAGAACAATTTTTCAGTGCGCAGTGGCATTCTTCCCTTATAGAGGTAAAAATTACAACTGTTATCTAAAAATTACTAAGTAAAGTTTTGCTCATTGTTGGTCATAGATGCCTGGTTTTAAAGGCATAACACAAATACAAAAGAAGACAAATGAAGCAGTCTTGCATTGCCAACTGGAACGTTGGAGTAATGTTGGAGCACTGAAAAGTACAAAAGGCAATACGGAGGGTAGTGTATTCTTGTTTGATATGCCGCTAGTTAAGTTTAACAAGAGTCTAACAAGTCTCGTTCTACTTTAATCTATTGCTACGGTATATTTCCTAGCTTGCTAGTCTTCCTAGAATGAACTTGTTCTAGAACATTTGTTGTGGTGATACTGCAATATCGCATAGGTAGAGGCAGTACTAATGATAAGTATTATTGTTTGAAGAAAATTGTTATTAGTTATATACATATTGAGGAACAATATTAAAACTTGCCTTGTACTTCTAGGGCACGATTTTGATCCAACTGAGTTTCTGCCTTTGTTCTCAGGTTTATGTGGGCTTTAAGTCTACTGCTACGAGAAAGTTCTTCTCTTCTCATCACGGCGTTGAGGTCATAGTCTAGCACGAAGTCAAAACTGCCCCAGGGAAAGTCCTCGGTAACAGAAAGAGCGCTTACAACATAAATGACTAGGTTTCCATCGCAATCTACTTCATTTATCTCCGCAGCTGATGTATATAGCCTCACTTGAACTCCATTCACACCTGACAGGGTTTCAATGATTTCGTTGTTTAAATTTTGAGGAAAACCGTAAGTAAAGATTGCTGCTGTTAAGTGACTTGCATTTCCTTCTTTGCTCCATTGTGCTACAAGACAAAGCAACTTTAAAAGCTTGGGGTGCAGAACCTTCCGTTGCCGGAAAGTGAAGTGTGTTTCAAAGAGATATCTTCGTGTCGACTCGAGGGCTCCTCGTAATGAACCGCCATACTTTTCCTGAGTTGAGCTTAAGTATGCTGCAATGAACAAGGTAGAAGGCAATAACTTAACCTCCAATGAAATGAACGCACTTATATGATGTATCTTGCCGCATAATAGCGCAACAAATCTCAGATGAAGTGAGCGCAATATAAAACTGAACTACCTTTCAAACTAGAGCCTACATTCTTTGATGTCAATGAAGACAAACATTCGTTGCTGGAAAGTGAAGAATGGGGATTACTGAAAGGATTTGATTTGAATAGTCTCCAGGGAGGAGCTTTGCTTGACGAGACAAAAACGGCTGCTTGAGAGGCTATAATTTGAATGGATAAGACGCTTTATCTGTTATTGTCTATCCAGTCACTACAGGTGCTTTACATAGATGGGTAGCGATACCATTGTTTTCAAATGAGTATTTGTCTAGTGAGTATACTATGAGTATTGTACCACCAAATGAGGGACTGCTTTACCTATTGCTGCTTCTAAACCACTCTGCATGAGAATATCAACAGAGGAAACCAACGCATGTAAGCACACAGTCATGCAAAATATCTGAGTTTTCCGGCTGTTTTCCTCTGTTTTTCTTACAGACATCTCAGCCTGCTTTAGCACAAATCTTGTGTATTCTGGATTCAAGGTTGATAGTGTTTTGGACTGTGGAATGACACCATTGTCTTGAAGCCTACTCAGAAGGGGTCTCACTCGTGCGATCAACTCATTCAAGACGTCTTGGAACTCGTCTGAAAGTTCAACGGTTATGTTTTGCTGCTGGACTTGGCACCAAGAGCCTTTTGTTTCCTCAGCAGGTTCTTCAGTAGGTGCTGTCTGGTCTGATACACTTGTATCTTTGATAAAGACGGACGGGCGAACCTTTGCTGCCTTCACTACTGTTTCTAAAAGTAAGAAAGAAGTTAACGGAGGAAATATTTTGCAAGTAAGTAACTGGTGGTACAAATTACCAACTGGTGTGCTAAACCGGTAGGGGAGGTGCAGATTACAGAAGAGAGATCACAGTGGCAGAGCCGGGAGATGACAGTGGCGGATTCAGACCTTGAAGTAAGGGCTGGGAGGGTGGGGGCGCTCTTGGCGGTCGGCCCTTTGGGCCTCCGTTTTGGTTTAAAAACAAGGGGGCGGATCCCCCTGTGGCCCGTTTGTACATTCACTACTGAGACAGACTTAACAGGAGATTAAAGAAAAGTCAGCGTCAAGTTTACCACTAACATTTGAAAAGTTCCTCCCATAATCGTAGCTTACAACACTGCAGATTATCTATTGTTATTCTATTATAATTTTTTTCTTACTTGGCGGCGTGTACTGATGATGACTGGGTGGCTTCAAAGTGTCATGTTTTCCTTTTCTCAGCAGTAAAAAGTCTTCAAGACCGCTTGAAGTTTGTTTCTGTCTTAAAACGTCGGAGGTCGTGCTGGGAACAACCAAGGATATGTCTTCCTCTTTTGCAGTTATGCTACTTTTTGTCGCAACTGATTTGGTGATTGTGGAACGTTGCACTTTGCTTGCGGGGCCTTTGAACGTGTCCAATGTACTTTGGTTCTCAATCGTGGCTGCAGTAGGTACTAACTCATTTCCTGTGTCACGTAAAGTGATTCACAAAACTGTTAAACAAAAGTGTAAACTACCTACGAGGATAGAAGGTCAGCAGTAGTTTGGCAAACTCTTGATAAATATACGACTTTATGGGATTGTCGAGCTCTGGTGAGCATCCTGTTACCTGGGTGTCTTTCGGCTTGTATCTTGCGTGAAGATTCTTCCATTGACGTCTGTGGTAATCTTTCATTTGATGGAAGTTCTAGTAATAAAAGATAGCAACAAAAGCAAACAAAGAATTATTGAATTTTCGCTTCTCTCCTTTATGCGTTTTGATTTGATGATGGGATGAAAAATTTTGAGCCATCATAAAATTCATTAGTTAGTTTTCCCTTTGTTTTGATAGGTTAGTACCACTTTTTAAGATACTGAAGAACTCAAAATAGTATTGAAAACTCTCTCTTTAAGCAGCTATTTTATCATCATTGTTTTCGTGCTTGGCCGGAAAACCTGGAACTGCTACAGTCTTTACTTTTTCTCAAAGGCTTGCACTCTGCCAAAAATAATTTTGTTTGTAAACACTTGTCATCATTGTGTATACGTTGTTTATCACCTTGAAGGTTTATCTTGCAAAAGGTTTCACCCGAACGTGAAAGCGCCCTGGTTCTGATGTCAAGGTGGTCAGGGTTGTCTCCTTTATCATTCCATGCTGAAAGGCGTTGTAGATTTCTGCAACAAGTCTCTATTGCGGTCACTGACTGAGCTAAAGGATCCCATGGTAGTCCTAATTCTAACTGTCCACTCAAGCACTCTTGTGACAGCGTTAACTTCTTTAAGACCACTTGAACTAAAGTCATGGTGTGTCCCTTTCTTCTTTCTCGTGAAGTGCTAGGTACTGGAGGAGAAAAAGAAAAAGATAGACTATATACTCACTATAATGCCTGTACATGTCTACCTAAGTGCCTTACTTAAACTGATTCCGTATGATGACAAAAGAGCAGATTAAAAGAACAAATGGCTAAAAAATGTTCCTAAATAGACATAAGCGACTATATGGAGGTGAAAAATGTTTCTTTTAATAGAGGGATGCTTATGGTTTCCCATACTTTGGGTCGCCTTCGGACAGGTCAGCCAGAGCCTTTTATCTAGCTAATATTTGAAAATTTATGTGAAAATTAATGCATGCTCACGTATGATTATGTACATACCAGGAAAGACCATCGCCAAATGTTCATTAAAGAGAATTTTCTCATTCTCCCATATGCTTTGGACACACTGCGATACCTTAGTAGGTGTCATTGGTGGGCTGCAATAGGGAAAAAAAGGACTGGTTTTGAACTTACTGACTATACGTAAACATATTTGAACAAAGGTAAGAATTATTTCAGTTTTAACGCGTTTTAGAGTGTTGAACTGTAACAATGTAACAATGTAATGTCGAATACACTCTGATTACAGTGATTACCTTTCAATCTCCGTCGGCAATTTAAACTTTTCCAGAGCACTGATAAACTTCCTGCTATTTTCGTCGGTAACCAGGAAGGTTGGGAGGTGAGATGGAGATTCCAATAGCTGTTGGTCCTTCAGGAAATCTTCAGGTTTTTGATCATCTTCTATTGACCAAAAATTGAGATAATTTTTATCTATCTAGCACATACAGTACAAGGGGCGTTGTTATGAATGTTAATTAATGACACCATTAACAGTTACCGCTATTCAGCGTTACGAAGTCATTCTTTTTCATTGTGGTCTTCGTTGAGTCTGTAGCTATCTTATCCAAAAAGGGCTCAGGGTTTTCAAAAGCAAACTGACCCACTGATAGTAGCTCTGATTTTTCTACTGAAAATGAACGAAATGAAATATAAGTAAGGCAACCAACGTAATTTTTTCGTAAATGACACGGCCACAAGGAACGTTTTGTACTTTATCAGCTGCGAACATCTCACCTTCAGATTGTGTCTCTTTGAGTAGTGCGAGTGATTGTTGTGCTTTAACAGTACAGGCTGGCTGGACTGAAGGAATGACCGGGCTAACGATGTCCTCGATTTCTTCATTTTGCAGTGCAAAATCACCCTGTGTAATAACACAATTTAGCAGTTATGTTAACCTAGCGTTTGTCTTCGGCAGCTTTCGGCCTTTGTGAGAAGCTGCATTTCAGAATAGAAATTCCCCTTTGACTCCAGGATTCTGATCCTGCAGCTGCAGAGTTTTTTGTACGATATTGACTTAGTTAACGGCAACCTTTTTAAAACTTATCGGAAAATCTTCATTTAATTACCTTGTTAGCTGTATCATTATTCAGAATCTTCAAGAATATTTCTTTGTCTGTGTTTGTTGGCTTCTTTTTACATTCCTCCAGGATATTTACTTTAAATTCCATCCTTAAAAAAATATTCAGAAAATCACATTTTTTCCCGCACCATCAGAGCTGTACCTCAATGGCTAAAACTAGCAATAAGTTGATTTCTGTGCGCGAAACATAACAAAAAGGCTTCAGTTTAAAGAGCAGGTTGCAAGTAAAATTTTAGATAAACCATGCAATCAAATGAAGTAATTTTGAAAACGTTTTGACCTTATTTTGTCCCAGACTAGTTTCAAGAGGTCTGTAACACACGTGTTAATTGGGGGGTGATTAAGGGGGAGGGGGCGAGGATTTCCTGCTCAAAGAGTATTATTTTTTGTTTATTCTTGGTAAGCTGAGTAAACAGAAGAATAGACTCTTCTAGCAAGGAAAGGCGACGTGGTTGTATGATGTAAACAGGTCCCTGTTTTGCCAGTTCGATGCAGACCCGACGCACGCATTAACCTTGCTCTTGTATCCAGATCTCTTGTTGACGAGCCGAAGGCGAGCTTCGTCAACAAGAGATCTGGGTACGAGATAAATTTACCGTAGGACATTTTTTTCCTGTAGAGGGTTTCCTTCCCTGTCCAGTAAAAGAGGATCTTCAACAGGTTTGGTTTTTAACCTTGAACATAACGCCTTGACTCTAGGTATCCTCTGAAGAGTCTCATGAAGATAGTCTATGTTTTCCATCTCCTCTAATTTGCCTTTCATGGCATCATCTGTCGGTGAGACAAAAATGCACAGAATATATAAATATAAACGTTTGGCGCATTTTTTACTACGCGCGTAGATAAAAAAAAAGGACAGATATTAACATAGGCAATTAACTCAAGTTCTGGCTGGGATCCTTTCTTTCTGCCTTGGCAACAGAACTCACCGACTCATATACAACGCTGTAATTAACAAACCTACATGCTTACCGTTCAGGTTTTTATTTATAGCTTTAAACTCTTCTTTATCAGGGGCTAGAGCGCTGACAACGTAGTTTGCAACCTCCTCTTCTAGATCGGACCACACATCGAAAGACACTAAAGGAGAGTCTGGGTTTGAGCTTGGAACTATATCCTCAACAGTTCCGGTTTGTGGGCTGTACGGCTCTGGAAGTTGAACTGAGCCTGTGAGCTGTGAGAGGTAGTCTACAGGCTGTTTACTGGACAGCTTAAAGGCGCTTTCTGGAAAATAGAAAAGAGGCTTAAACATTCAGGACTTAAATTCCAGAAAAAAAACGAAATAGCGTTGATATCGTTGAAAATCTAGTTTCCAAAATGTGTAAGATATATTGCTTTTGAATTGTGTTTGCTGTTTTTTAGAATTTATATTTCCTTTGTGGACGCAGGGGCCACTCATTTCTGGTAAACTAAAATTCATGAAAGTCCAGATCGAGCTTTTAAAGTATCTGTTCAAAGGAGATAACGTAGTTTACGGAAATTTAGATGAAGAATGGGAGAAAATAAAACCCGGTAATTTCTGCAGTGAACGTGTTTTATCTTAGCATTGGGTATATTACAAGAGAGAATAAAGCTTTATCCTTTCTCGTTATATAAAAACCGCGAAAGCCTACCCGAAAACAGAGAGCAGTTGAATAAAGTAAGCGTCAACAAAGCTATGAATCCATATGAATGCACGTCTGTTAAATTTTACCTCTCTCCCATGGAATACGACCAATGTTTTTTCCAACTTTTCCATTATGTGAATATGCTTCAACATATTCTAGATGGCTTGGTATTGTGAGCAGCATCTGAGATCGCATGTTTCTTTTTTGCTGCAAAGCCTTAAAGAGATTTTCAAATTCCAGCTTTTTATGGACTTTCAAAAATTTACAAGTTTTAAAATCCTTGTCTGAGAAAAAGCAGTTAAAAATTAGGGAAAAGAAAGAACTTACATCCGCAAGATAATCTATCCCAAGGTATCTTGGCATTTTTACGTGCTCCTTTTTTGGTTGTTTCTAAACTGTTCGTTAAAAGAACAAGAAACCAAAAAATATTGCGCGTCGCTTTTGTCAAAGTTGTTTTGCTGCTATGAAAGTTTTCTCTTTTTTCGCCTTTCTGCCCTTTCTGCCAGCAGCTGCCAGCAGCCGCCAATTTTCCCGCGTTTTTGTCAACTCCGCGACGCGATCTGATTGGATAAAAATTATTTTTATACCCAATCAGTGGCTGGTGATTTGATCGAATAGTACTCACCCCCACCCTCCCTACCCTTCCAAAAAAAGAGAGACACGCTATGTATCCTGGCCTTCTTTACTGCAGGCACGTGGAAAACCCATAAAAATACAAGATGTCTTCTTTAGCACGACAGTTACAGCAGCTTCAAATTCCAGGCAGTTTGCCGTCTGCGGCTGCTAAAACCAGCAAGAAGGCATCTTTACTCTTTGATGCTAAAGAAGCGGCGGACATCGACAACGAAACTATCTTTTCTATCGCTCTAAATGGTCTTGAAGAGTTGAAAGTGATCGAACCAGGTTTCTCAACATTCGATAATTCCCTATTTGGTGATGCTTCCAAGTCATTGGAGAGGACATTGCAGTCTAAAGAAGTCAATGAGAAGTTAGATCAGCACATCACAAAGTTCTTGAAATATTTATCTCCGTATTTCTTGCTGAAACCAGCGCATAAAGTTTTGGAGTGGCTCATTCGACGTTACCAGATTCATGTTTACAATGTAGACAGCTTGGTCTCTTGTATTCTTCCCTTTCACGAAACAAACATCTTTGCTCGAGTTTTGCAGCTTTTAGCAATAAAAGATCCACACTCCAGGTGGAATTGGCTGCGTCCCATTCAAAAGGCAGGTGTGCCTCTTTCCAAGACTGCTTTCTTGCAGCACTGTATTTCAGATAGTTCATTTTTATCCCTAGTTTGTGACATGGTGACAGAAGGGATCAAATTAAAAATTCCTCTGTCAAGTTCCAGGGTTTTAATTACATTCTACACAACAACAGTTGTTGGGGTGCTGGACATGATGCCTTCTGTGACAGAGAAGTTTGTAACACATTTATTGCCACATTTATTGGAAGGACTTGGGTCCAGAATATCTGATCTTCTGGCTTCATCTTACATGATAACAGCTCAACTCTGTTTTAAGTGTAACATGGACGAAACTTTGGTGAAGTCTCTCACTGAAAGTATTTGTAAGGTGGGTACATTTTCACATTGCAATATACTCAAAGCTTCTTGTTCATATAATGACATAATTTTAGGCTTTGAGTATGTTGAAAACATCTACGTTTATAACCTAAGGTCAATCCAACATCCAGAAATCTCACAACTTGTTGTGGTACAGAATACAGAGAATGGCTTGAGATTTGGGTGGGAACGGTTTTAGCTTTATATTCCAGAAAGATGTCCATCCATTAGACAGTGAAGTCACATGCAGCAAAAATTCAGTTGCAACAATTATATACATCACAACCAGTGTATACATGTAGATCAAGCCAGTCATTCCCAGGGGCATGTCTGAATAACAATATTATCACAAAAACAAGGAATAAGCAAGTTGAAGACTTAATGAATTCTTGCAATAAAACCTCAGTTTGAATGTATTGAATGTATTGTTATACACTGTTTAATTTTATTTTATCCAAGAATCTAAAACCGAGCCTTGCAGTTGAAGGACTTGCTTGTCTAACCTACATTTGCCAGTCGCAAGGCATCAAGAAACTGTCAAAAAGGTACGTACTTTGTTATTTTTATGCATGTTTTGCGTAAATATCGCTGCCTTCAGCAAACCTTTCAACTGCAACCTAGCTTAATGTCTGTAATATCAATTAAATTAACTGATGATCTATTTAGCATGCAATGAAAAGTGTGTTCCCTGTGTTTGAAGAAATAATCCCCCTGCGATAAAAATCTTCAGTCGAGTCACTTTCTAATGCTGGAATCACTGAGTGACTGACTGACTGTCTGGTATCCTGACTGTCCAACTGACCCATCAACTGATTGACTGGCTTATTGGCCTTTCCGACTGACTGATCTAGACTGAATGACTGACTGGTTGTTTTGCTGACAGATGGGAAGACCTGTGCGACTCTTTTACAGACTCACAGACTTCAACTGATTGGATCATTGAACGGCGGACAGGAAGGGTGTGTTTGTATAGAATGATCCAGATCACAACTTACGATCCAAGATCACTGCCTCCATGAAACTGGTACCATTGACACACCAAGTTTCAAGTGACCTCAGATCATAAATCCTAATCTGGATCTTCCTAAAAAATGCACTCCAAGATGGTAAATGACACATTGACTGACTGGCAGATGGTATCTGAATGACTTTCTAAAAGAAAGACTGTGGACTGTTGGCTATTTATTATTTTTTCCTTCACTCTGAAATAATAACTAGAAAATTTCATTGACATTTTGAGTATAATTTGCTTTTGTAGGTCATTTAAAGCTCTCCTCAAGCAGCCAAATCTGGTGAAGACTTTTCATCAGCTGTCCTCCACACATGTCATTACTCCCCTGTTGGAAGTCATCGTACCCCAGATGGTGTCCGCTGGTATAAAAAATGAATTATCAGAAGAACATGCTGATTCAATATCAGAATCCTTGCTTGAAATTACCATGGAGTTACTGAAAAACATTGATTTTGAAAAGGAATCTGTTATCCTTGTGGGCAGGTCAGAATCAAATTTACAGTAGGCAAATGGTGACTGGCCTGAGAAGACTCAAAATGATGATGATGATGATGGTGACTCTTAGCTTAGTCTCTAGGGACTTAGATCACTACAGAAAGGAAGTCACCCAAAAGAAACAGCAGAAATTATAGTTGAAATGAAACATCCAGTGAATGATGAAAGTGTATTCCCCGTGTTTGAAGGAAAGATCCTTTTGAGAAGAACTTTTTCTTGTTGAGTACCTTTTCTGACACTGGATAATTCATAAATCATTACACCTGACATTGTGATCATCATCATCATCATCATCACAGTTATCCACATCATTGTCATTGTCGGCATTGTTATTATTGTCGTCATAATCATCATCATTAAAATCCTGATCATTGTCCCGATCATTCTCATCATTTTCCCCTTCTCGTCATATTTTTTGTCATGACCATAATCATAAAATTTTTAATATTACCACATCACTCACAATATCATCAGTCACAGTGTAGGAGTAGCTTTTAATATTGTTTTAATATGTAAATGTAATACTGTTAATAAGATATCTGATCGTGTTTTGTTTCTTTTTTTCCCTCCAATAGAGCACTTCTTGAAGAATATTGCTATGCTTGTGAAACACTCGGTGGAAACAAGATTGAAATAAACAAGTTAAATGATAAAGTGAAAGATATTGTACAGACTTTGGAAAGAAGGTCAGTTTAAAAAATTCTTTGTCAGTTGTGAGGTTATAAAAATTTTATAACCAGCTTACTTTCTGATTACTGGTATTTGGGAGTTTTTATTAGTTTGAAAAAGCCTTTATGCCAATTCACACTAACTCAACCAGGTTTTAAAAAATGAAAAACAGACATGGAAAGCTGGAACACAGGTTTTCACACAGGATTCTAATGGGATTCAACATGTTTTGTAATTTGCATTAGTTTTCCCAGTAAGCAGCTTTTATGAAGGAAACAATTTTATACCATGTTTAACTAAACAGCTTTTAAACATGTTTGAGCTTTGGTGTGAATGGCGATAAAGCCATAAATACTAATTTTACATTGTATTTCCTTTATAGGCATCTCCTCTTAACATATCTCATTGAAAATGCTAACTGAGGTGTATCCCTTTGGTTCATGTAGGTACCCAACAGAACTGGAAAAGGCCATTGAAGGACATCTAGCGTCCCTCAGAGGTAAAGAGGATACCCCTGAAGGAGGAGCAGGATGCATTGGGGCTCAGAGCTCTGTCTGGACAATGGAGCTTGTTTCTATGGCACTTACAGGGGTCCAGTCACAGGTAACAGCATCTTTTTAAAAACCGCTCAGAGGACTCCCTGAATAATTTTTCTTTGATAATGTTACTTGTATCAAAGTTTTACTGATAAACTGAAAGGAGATGTTAAGAGTGATTTAAGATATATACCATCTACACAGTGTTGTAACAAAGCTGTTATACTTTTTGTTCAGGTTCTCCCAGACACCAACACAACATTAGTCTTGAGTCTTCATCACCCTCAAGCGCAAATGCGAGAATTTGCAGTTAAACGCCTTGGAGACCTTCTGGAAGGAAAAGAGGTGAAGCTCATAAACTAATGCTATTTTATATTGAGTATTTTTGTTGTGATTGTCATATTATTAATTTGTAAGTTGGTAAACATGTGTCAGCTTTAACCCCTTTAAGCCCTAAGAGTGATCAGCATCAAATTTCTCCTGGTAATATCAATGCTTTGTAAAACAGAGTGGTCATGAGAATTACGGACATGATCACTCAAGATGAGTTTGCTTGATATTATATCAACTTCTCCCCACTACTTCCATAGGAAATGAATAGAGGCAACAAATGAGAATTCAAATTTTGATCTTTGGGTTTAAGTCATGGATAAAATACCAAAAATTGATTTGATCTAATCCTATCCAGGCTTTGTTGACAGTGGTCATTTTTAATTTCTTGATAATGTTGTAGGGAGTGCCAGAAGACAAACAGTTTGTTACAGAGTCTCTACTTTCACGACTTCAAGATGATGATCCAGCGGTTGTTACATGTGTGCTTAAGCTAGGCAAGGTTGGTTTCTGGACTCTGCTGACATCTCTATTACTGTACATTTAAGACTTTTCAGTGGCATTTAAGATGTAACAAAAAATGACAAGTTAATACCATATCAGAGAAGCAAAAAATAAAATAAAGTAACATGATCACAGATTCTTTTTATCTTCCTTATTATGCTCATATGAGACATTGTATGTTACTAAATTAAATCTAGCTCTTTATTAGAGCAGTTACCTTCATTAGAAAGTATTGTGTATTTGAGGGGAAGGGTGTCATACCAAAATAATCGGTTAAAGTGCTTGCCTTTCTTTTCCAGCTCCTTGCTGATAATCTTCCTGGCTCTCAGTTTGTGCAAGAGGTGTTGAAGCTGTTGAATAAGAGATCCTCCGACTGGTTAGCATTAATACATAATTAAATTACCGACCAAATCTGCTTATGATAAGAAGGCACCCTTAGGAAGGAGAAAAATTGTCAAGGTGGCCTTAAGAAAGGAAGCCTTCTACTTCAAGAGTGCCTGCTCATGGATCTTAAACCTATTTATTTTTTGCATTATTTGAGTAGTTTCATTTCTGATTTTACTAGCAACCTGTGTACATTCACATCACAGATAAAGGGAGCTATTTTTTTATTTGTTTATTCATTTAAATGCACATGTTAATTCACAGGGATGAAGTGAAAGAGGAAGCATTGCTGTTGCTTGTTGGTGACTGGATAAAATCTGCTGACTCAGCACTTGCTGACAATATCTTGTTTGGCTTGTTACCTTACTTCTTCCTTTATCGTCATTCCCACATGACAGCAGTTTGCCTCTCAGTGACAGTCAGCAAATCAGTGCTAGCTGCCCAGCATCCTCTGTTGTTTGGAATGAAAGACTTTGTCAAAAAGAAAGGTAGTTTGTTGGCTTGTTTTCCAGTGTGTCGTCTAGTACGTTGATTTTCCACTCACAGAATGATCACATTTCTTTTAAGCCAAGAAGCTCATTAACAGTGTAATATTTTCAGTTGAATCAGAAGAGGCAATTTTGTTTCAGCTATGCAACAATTTTAGTGATAAAAATATTTCTCAAATTTCTGAGCAGCTGTTGTTTTAATTTTCTGCTGTGGCACTCGTAACTGGGGCCATATGCCATATGCATCTGAGTGAGCAAGTGACAGATGGTGCACTGTACGTGAAGTTTTGTAATCAATTTAAAATAGTGATTTTTATATTTGTGCAATAACTTTCTCAACAATTAGAATGGAAGAGGTGTGGCAAAAGTTCTGATGCTGATAGTCTGGCCTTGGCTAACAGCCTGTTATTCCACTGGCTTGGAGAAAATCTGATGAGATTGAAGGAGAAAAAACTGTTAGAAACAGTAAGTGCAAAAATTTTTGATGGCTCAGTGGTTTTGTTTCCAATGATACAGAAAAGGTCCGCTGAGTAGGCATACCTAAGATCTTAAAATTATTATTGTTGTTGTTACTGTTAATTTTTTTTTTCATTTGATTGATAAAGGATCTTTTCCACAGATTTTAAAGTTATAGCGATAAAACGATACTGAAATGTGGAAATGAAGTGAGAAAAGTGAAATGTGATACTTAAATGTGGGCTAGGAGCAAAACTAGGGTTAAAATAATGAAAGCCATTATTTTCATCATTAATTTTTGCAAACGCATGAGGGGTACATACATGTAAGTGTGATTTTTTGTTATCCTCTTTTCTGTCAGGTGCAAAGTATGATGAGTCATGCCAAGGGTCTTGAAGAAGAGAGCCTGTTTCACCCACTTCTAAAATGCCTGTTATGTAGGGTGGTATCCATGACAACAGGCCAATCTAAGGAGACATTATGCCATATTGTAGCAGGGTTTATCCTGCCTGACCTTTGGAAAGTAGCAAGACTCCAGGGAAATTATGACACACCTGAGGTAGTTTGTATGTGCCTGTTTATAAAGTTAAACCTTTTTTAAATGCCCTGTCATTTTGATGAAAATTAAGGATAACCATTTTCAACATAAAAGAACAGCTCCAAAGCTTTCATTTCAATGTCCACATACGTATATCATGTACTGGTTGCTTGCTTGCAGAGACTTGAAAACAGAGAGTCCTTTTTTCCAGTCTGGCCAAAGTCAAAATTTTCAAACTTTGTTGTGTAAAATGGTGAAAAACAAAAAACCCCATGTTAAAGTTCTGACAAACAGGTTTTTATTTGAATGGTCAAACCCCAGGATTTTGTCCACAGATGTAAAAGTTAGAACCACCGGGCAGAACTCCAACATTCACTCTGGGCAGAGTGAATACGTTTAATTTAATAAGATACAAAAATGAAATCAGTGATCTTATCTTTAAACGTTCTTGTTATAATCTTCCTGATTCATTGTGAACTTATTTTTAACCTTTTAGAGTGAAGTTTCAGAACGAGATGAAAGTGGAAGTGTTCCACTTCCACTGTTAACCAGTCTAGTTAAGTTTCTTGGCAAGCGCAGCACCAAGCGATTGAATCATGCTATAGGGGCCATCACACTTCAGCTGTGCAGCAATCTGTTGAAGAACCTACCATCTAAATCAGCTGCTTCCAGTGGTAAGAGAATGGCCTGTGAATTTCATTCTTCTACACCAGTATGTTCTTATATTATTTAACAAATTCTCTCTAAAATAATTATAGTGCAGAAGAATAATACTTTATTGACTATTTCCATTAAGATATTTATTAATTCTGATGATCTGTTTGTTTGGCTATAAACATTGACATTTTAAACCTTTACATTAAATAATTATTTTGGTTGGCAGACTAGGTAATTTATCTACAGGTATGTTATCTACTGGTGAATTAAATTTTCCAGCCAAAACAGTTAAAGCTCTATTTTTAGATATGCAAACCATCAAAACAGAAAGGAGACCTTTAATATCTTGGAAAGTTTCTAGAATTCAATTTCTCCAATCTCATTCTTAACCTTCCATCCTTTACTTGTTTGAAAGGCAATGAAATATTAATTTTGGTTCATATGTGTGATTTCCCAGGTCATTGGTGGTCCTCCGAAAATACCAGTTATGATGTAGGATTTTACACTAAGGTGATTATAACATTTTGTTTTTAGGACATTGTGATAATCTTCAAAAATAAAAATGTTTTGGTAAGTTGAGACACTTGTTCTGGTTGTGAGCCTCAGCACTATTAAAGTGGTTGCACTGCAAGTCTTTGCATTTTCACTTATTTTGGTGACCCATGTGAAGTAATTGTTTTTCTATCCAGCTATTGGTATCACTCTTTGAGGTGGTGGCATTTGGGAGTGGCACATCAACATCACATCAAATGCAGTTTAAAAAGTTACTAAAGGAGTTATTTGAGGTATGCTTTATGGCACGGAGAATAACAGAGGATACATTCTTGTATGATTTGCTCATTTTTTCCAGATTAATTTAAAGGCCTTTCACTTGCTCTCACTCACCTTGTATTTTTTTAAAAAGAAGAATTCTCACTGGTATTGAGAGTGAAGCCAAACCCTCACACAGTTAACCTTTGTAAGCTGTACTGTATCAGTCTTGAAAGACTTGTCCAGTATATTCACTATATGGAGAATTTCTTGCCCATTAGAGAGAGGTAACTTTATTTGTGTAAAAAAATACAGTTTGGATAAAAATGTAAGAGTCAGTGGTTCAGTCAATGGAAAAACTGCAGCAGTGTGTTTTTTACTTACAGTCTGACAAATCATGGAATTATTGAACTTGAGATGTAGGATTTACTTTAAACTGTGTATGTTTTGCAGCTCCCTGTACAAACTAACAGAATTTCAAGTAGCAGTTCTTGAAAAAGTTCATGACTTTTTGTCCTGGTAATTTTACTTTTCAGTTCCAGCTTGCTGACAAGGTTGTCTTGTTGACGTTTTTGGGACATCTGTGGTGTAAACCACCCAACAGGGGAGAGGAGAGTGTGTCGGCTCTACTTCAAGTACAAAGTCTCCACATTGCAAATGTCTGTCTTAGCTCTCTGCCGGGAAAAACAGTCAAGGAGCTGATTAAGGCAACATGCACAGGTGTGTAATCATATATTGGTGGGGTTATCCATAAAGTGTAAAGTAGAGGGATAAAAAGTTCCAATTAGGTGTCAGAAAAAGTGATCTAGGAAGAGAGAGCCCTTTAATATTGGAATAGCTGTGCTAGCTGGTAGAGAAGGTTTCACTGGTGGCATTTCACAAATTTTAAGTTTGCCATGTTGACTACTACATCACCATGTTTTACACCTCAGCAGTTTACTTACTATCTTGATTAGATCTGGAACCTACTTGTAACAGCTACATTTTTCTTTTTTTTTAAGTTTGCTTAAATAAACAATAACATTTACCAATTTATATTTCCTTTTCAGTGATTCCCTCCTTAATTGTTCCATTATGCAGCCCTGTATCATCAGTCAGGAAATCAGCCACTCTCTGCATCAAAACTCTCAATTCAAAGCTTCTGCAGGGATCCCAAGCGGTCACCATTACTGCATTAGTTAGAGTACTGACAGAAAATGCTGAAGAACTGGCTGCTGACCCTGAACAACTTCCGAAAGTTTTTGGTGAATTTTTTAAACCTTTGTTACCACATGACAAGCCGCGCCCAAAAGATTCTGCTGAAATAAGGGGTGCAAAGAACACACTGAAATATCTTTTACAACATTTGGTTTCCAGTGACATGCCTTCTTATGTCAGAAGAATCATTCTTTCATCTTTGAGAAAAGTGGATACCCAGGTAGGGATTTGATTAGCTTTCATATACAGTATATATGACTTTAGGTAAAACTTTAGGCAGGTGACTATACCATAGGGGAGGACTTTTGGATCGCTGAGAGTTCCCCAAAAGAATGCCAAATTTAATTCTGTAAGATACTTAAAACATATAGCAGCAATTGACAGAGCACCTAAAGAGGTCTAATATGAATGGTAACACCACAGGATTTCATCCACAGACTCCAAATTTAGAACTACAATGTACATACTAATGAAATAGTACCATACGAAAGTAACGTTGAAGAAGATATAATGTGTCACCCTAACTTTTAAATCTTTGGATGAAATCCTATACTTAAGACTTTCACACATGTTTTGTTCTTTATGTAGGATATTTTGCAGAGTCTTTTGCCACTGCTGGAAACACTGTTACAAAAATGCAGTGACAACACATCTGCCTTGACGGAAGATGAAAGCATCGTGCTGCAGCTCATAGTGCAGAAGTATACAACACATACTGCCGCCCTGCTGCAGCTAGAGTCTTCCCCTTGGGAGTTGTTATTAAGGGTAATGTCCCTAACAACAAGCGTGTGTCCTAGACACCCACCACCCATTATGACAGTTCTTGGCCAAGTTTCAAACAGATTTTTCCAGGCACTTCCAGCAGAGGAGCTACGGCAGCATTTGTTTAAGACTCTTGTGGACACGCTGTTTGAAACAAAGGATGTCACTGTAGGCAATGCAGTCAAAAATACTATTTTGAAGGTGAGGTGTTATGTGAGCTTGATTGGTTAATAAAAGTCAAACTTAACACCTACATGTACTGACTTCAGTATGGTTAGATATTTGAATAATAGGACCCAATGGAAATTACATTAATTTTTTACTAGTCATTTTAATCTTTGTTAGGCTTTTGGTAGCTGTTCGTTGTACTATATGCTAAGTAGATATATATTCTTATTTTACCCATTAATATTTTGTTGCTTTTGGCTTAGGATGTACATAATATATGTTTACTGGGCTGGCAAAGATGGAAAAATGATAATATTATTTCTTCTTTTATTTAGCTCACATTAACAGCAGATCTGATAACTGAGGAAATTTTGAAGTTGAATGCAGACAATGAGAACAAGCCAAAGAAGAAGAAAGTAAAAAGGTTGGTGTGCTACCCAAGAATCTGATAAGGGTATTCAATTTCTAATTGCCATTGTTCAGCTTTTGTAAAAGGTAATTGTTAGGGTTAGTCTAACATACACTGTATTGGCAAAGACACATAATGAACTAGGGAAATTATTGAATGAAATGAAATAGTTGTTATATAATATGTGTAGATCAACCAGCTGATACTTCCTTTTCTTACTGTTGAGGTTCATAGACAAATTGCTTTAATTCTTGAGTCTATTCTAGATAAAGTTAATTTAACTTACGTTTTACAGTCTCATTTCTTACTTACCTGTACATAAACCATAGCCCTTTTATTTTATTTTACTGCCTTTTTTGTTTTCCCATTAAGGTCGCAACAGCAGCTGAAAGATGAGGAAAATAAAACAGATAATCAGATTCAAAGAGTAACAGTCATCCTAGAGCTTCTGCAGCATAAGATCAACATTGAAGAACCACACAGGCTTTTGCTGACTTTATTTGGCACTCTTACCAGGTATGCATGAATCCACTAAATATTCATTCTCTTCCTTTTGATGTGCACTGTAAAATCTTGATGTTTTTGAGTTCTGAAAATGTTAGCACCCTTCTAAAATAATGTCAACCCACTTGTCAAGGTCAGATACCATGCATGCATACTCTTTATTTTGCACAGTGTATTCTGTATTTTGTGTGTAATATAGCAGAGATTGATGATATTAACTTGTTGATGTATTCACTTCATGCAGATGTGTAGAGCTGGATCATAGTCAGGTGGCCTCAGAATATATCATGCAGCTTGTATTCTCCTTGATCAACAATATCTGTGACAAACTCTCAGGTGCAGGTGAGTTTCTTTGTTAGGCATATGACTGTATGCATGGTTATAAGGCCCCCACCTCCAAAGAAATCGGGACATTTTTTAAAGCAGATTTCGTTTTACCCGCATTTCTGTGGAGGGAGTTTTGGAGGGCAGTTTCAAAAAGATGCAGTATTGGTGAGCAGATTCACTGGTTTCATATGGATGGAAGGTTGATCTTTGTAACTTAACATAATTATGTGGTTTCAAAAATAAACTGGATTCATGTTGACATGGCCTATAAAGCATAAGGGTAGGAAAATTGCAGTGACTTATTATCTAGCCACCATCTTTGAAATGTTTTACTGTATAGGTGGTGACCTTCACCCAGGGTTGTCAGAAAGTTTTGAAGTAGATGGCTGAGTTGTCAAAGTAAGCAGCCAGCACTGGTGGCGCTACCGAGCGCCCAAGGCGCAAGCCTTTAGGGGGTTCCGGGTGCATGATCCCCCAGAAAGTTTTTATATTTAGATGCTGTGAAACGCTGTTTTCTGCACTGTCCAGGCTATTTTCTCTCCAAAGGTACTGAAAATCTAAAGTGAATTATAAGGTGGATTACCGAGTGTAAACATTAAGTTTAACTGTAAGTGACACTTAAACACTTGCCATAGTTTTCAGAAGATGTTTCTTAACCAGTCCAGGGATATTTTATTTACAAAATGCCACCTGTAAAGAAATGCCCAACAGAGTAGCCGGCTGATACTAACCAAGTAAGTGGTGATTTTCACCAGCAGCCGGCTATTTTTGACAACCCTGCTTAACCTCTTGCAGTTATTGCAATATTATGTTACATTTTTTAATTTTTGCCTCTTGCATACTTGAGGGTTTAAATGTTTGAAATATTCTTACTAAGAAATTCTTTCTTCTCAGCAGATGTTGTCCCTGAGGATCAATTTGATGTTGAGCTGATAGTTCAATGTATAAGGTCCTCTGAAAGTCCACAAACTCACAATCAAGCTCTGTTGTTACTTGCAACAGCAGCAAAGTTCTTTCCAGTAAGTATATCATTTTTTTCTGTCTTGATTCTTATACAATGTACTGTTGCTGTTGCAGCAAGACTTTTCAACAGTAGCTCAAAAATCATTGCAGATGAATTTAATGGTCTTTATACCAGTGATGAATGGCATTGAAAGGGTTGTGTGTTTGTCTCCGGTTTGCCTGTATGCATTCAAAGGAACACTATCCAAGGATAGTGTAGCAATTTTCAGACCCCAGCTCAAAAGCTATCCACCAGATAAATCTCTCTCCAGCAGATAACACAATAATTATTGGTTCCTTAATGTAACAGGTATCCACTGAACATTCATTCATCCAGTGAACAGTGCTTATATAGCCAACATTTGAAACCAGGATGGCAATCTTCCCTCCATTTAATGTTCAGTGTACAAAGATTGTTGTTTTATTGTTGTATTGTTCATAGTAATATTTATTGCTAACCCAGTCTAGTTAGACTAATGATAATTTAGTGGAATTTAAACTGTAATATTTCTTACAGGAAAAGGTGTTGCATAATGTGATGCCAATCTTTACGTTCATGGGTGCTAGCGTTGTACGTAAGGATGATAGCTACAGCTTTGAAGTCATCACTAAAACACTGGATACAGTTATTCCAGCTTTGATTCAAGTACGTGACTATTGTAGTGCTTTAGTGCTTACAGCCTGGGCAGATAACACCCTCATCAATCTTCATAATTCTTCAGATCATGCGAAAGCCGAATTCAATAATATTGTTTTATCATTCATTCAAAATAATTCCTAGTTTAAAAAAAAAAGGTAGAACGTGCTTACCTCCATCGATGTTAAGTTCATCTTTGATAGTGTATTGTTTATCAGCAAGTTTAGTTTATATATATTTTTAGCCAATAGTTCACCTATTTCTTCCTCGTGTATGAGTGAAATGTTCTACCAATAATTTTTGTCCTTACTACCAGACAACAAAACCTCATCCCCAGGTATTCTCAGTTAACTGTTCAATAATCTAGCAATTTTGCTGCACACTTGACATCATTTTTCACATATTGCAAAATTCTTGCAAATAATTATGGTTGACAATAGCTGGTTATGATGAATTATGCATGGAATTTTAGCCAATCAAAAATTGAATGAAAAACAATACTTGTTGTTACTTATACTATTGTAATTGTATTATATTGTAATTGTACTCAGACTGCTTTAAGTCCAGTGAGTGATGAAAAACGTTTTCCCCGTGTTTGAAGGAAGGTAAATTCCTTCTGAGAAGAAAAAAAACATGTTGAGTTACTTTCTGACACTGGATTGATCAAAGTCTTGTACAAGCTACCAGTAAATGATTCTGTGATTGAACAAGTAACAAGCAGACCTATTGCATGTCTGATTTAACTACTTGACTGACTGATAAATCTGATTGACCAGCTAGAGCAGCTACTTGCTGTATTGCCTGAATAACAGACATACTGACTGGTGTGACTGAGTGACTTTCTGACTTGCAGATGACTGCCTGACTTGTTGACACAACTGACTTTCATACACTCACCTGCTACATGTACCAAACTGCCTTACTTACCTGGCTTACTGGCTTACTAACATACTGACTGCTCTGGTAACTAAAAGACATACTAATGGACAGACAGACAGACTGATTGAGTGCTGTCAGACTAATTTACTGATAGACTGACACACAGACAGCACAGTGACTGGCCTACAGGTAGATTTTTTAAGTGTGAGATGGACCATTGGACTAGTGAGAGTGATCAAAGCTCAAAATGTTCTTGATCTAATGCTGTGCATTGTGTAAGTTTCATGTGATAGAAGGTCAAAACATGCTTGATCAGATTTCAAAGTGATGAAAGGTCCAAACACGCACGATGAGATTGTGTTCTATGCATTCCATTTTCTCTCAGTGGTAGTTCAAACGAGTGCTGGCCACATACATGTACGTGCCAAGCATGTTTGATAGCAACCTGGAGATTAGGATTGTAGGCTCCTGTGGTTGCTTGCAATTAAGTTTTAACTTGAAAAATAGTATTAACGTATCTTTCCTTACAGGCTGGCGAAAAGCATCAACTACCTCAGCTCACAAAGAAGGGTGGTATATCACTGGATGATATCGTAGCCATGTTGATAAGAGTTTTTGTTGATGCATCACCTCACATACCTGAACACCGTCAGCTTCCACTCTTTACACATCTTATCAGTACACTTGGTTCCCTTCAATTTCTTCATACTGCTCTCCTTCTGTTGCTTGAGAGGCATGTGGTTCATGGTGCAAGCAGTCCTGATGGAGACAAACAGGTTTGTGTTGAAGTCAACCACAGGATCATCTAGGATTAACAACATAATGGTCCTCATGCCTGATTACATCAGATGGGCAAATTTCATCACCAAGCCTTGTTTGTAAGCAAAATACTCTCAGGGTGTGGGTATTTTTTCTAACTCTATTGCCTTGGGAATTCATTTATGGAAACCTTTGCAACTGTACAGTTTTAAAATAAGGCTTGGTGGTAAAATTTGCTCAACTGACGTAAACATGCATTAGAGGTATTAATGCTTTCACACAATATTATATACTCTATTATATATAGCCTGCCTTATGCATTCAAATCCTCTAAAAAGACTCATTTCTCAGGTGTACAGTCTTTATAATAGAGACATCAGAGCCGAGAGCCTGTCTCATTTGATGATAGGTTCTCTTAGTTGCACATTACTTCCTCTAAGGCATTATTAGTACTTGTCCCAAAGGTGTTTTTCATTGATTAATATTATTACTCTTTTTAATGCTTTGTTTAATCCCATTACAGGTTGGCATTAAGAATCCTCTTGGAGTGGAGTTTTGTCTGAGCCTCTGCCACAATTTTGATTCCCATGTCCAGGTACTGTGTGCAACTACAACTTGAAAATTTAAGAAGTAGTGCATAGAGGGAGGCCCCAAGTGACTCCTGATCCAATTTTAAATTCTCCCTATGTTTCATTAACTAACTAACACAAGGCAATTTATTCTGGAAAAAGAACGTAATATCAAATTGGATGTCACTTGGGCTGTTATACTCATCAGCACTGCTTTAGTTGCCACCTTTGATAATTTGTTCCTTTAAAAGGCTGTCACTTGGGGTTGGGGGGTGGGTACTGGGGGCTGGGGATTTCCTCTGGCTTCTATGAGAATGTCTCACAACTAATTTCACAGCAAACAAATGGAAAACACAACCAAGAGAACTTCATAGCTGTTGAATTCCCCATCTACTCAGGGCTATGCTCTAGCAGAGCCTGGTGGGCCCTGGCACCTTACTTTTGCTCTTGGGTGACTAGAAAAATCTTAATTTTTCATGCAAATCATATGCTGGGCACCCTAGATTTTACAGGTTCATAGCACTTGGCTCCCTACAATTTTCCTTATATCACAACCTTGCTACTAATTGCATGTAGGTGGCAACTTGAAATCCTAGTGACAGCCCTGCTCTATCTTAATTGGCTCTTGCTAACATCCATTTTGTTGTTTATTTAAGGTTGAGGCCATGTTAAAGCTTTTGCAGTTTATTGATCAATTGCCTCTTGAAAAACCTGAAGGTAAGTTACATGACTGAGTGACCAATGTCAATTTTCTCTCAACAATATTAACACATAATCAAGAGAAAACATTATGAGAATGAATAAAACGAAAAATGAAAGGAGAAATGTTTTGATCTTTTATCAAATTCTATCAACGTATTCGTTAAGAAAATGTATGAGATCAGCGTGGAGAATTTGTATGTGGACATTGGGACTTGAAGAGTTAAGTTTATCTTTCATTACGACTGTACACAATACAAGTTGTTTAGTTTTATGAGACATTTTCCATTTTAATTTGTTAAGTCCAGTGGCTGATGAAAAGTGTATTCCCCGTGTTTGAAGGAGTGATCCTTTTGAGAAGAAAAATCACTAGTCGAGTCACTTTCTGACACTGGCTTTACCAACTATACAAAATAAATAACGTAGTGAAAAACTGATTGCCTGACCACAGCTCATCAGGTGACTAACCAACTGAGTGAACAAAATTAATAAATGAATTGTCAATTTACATTTAACACAGTATTGTTTGCAAGTTGTATTGTTATTTTTGTGGTTTATTTGTTCAACCACACAATGGCCATTCTCTTCTTTGCTTTATCACTGTCTAATGACCCTTACACTTCTTGTTAGTTCGTCACCAGCCTAGGATGAGTAGGAAATCTGCCAACACCTTCCTGGCTGTAATACCTGTTTTTGATGTAGACAAGCACTCTGCTAAACATCTGCGGCAGTTCAAGTACACATGCCTGACCCTTATACCCTCCCTTCTTGACAGTGAAGACTTTGTTAGCAAGGTTAGTGCAAAGGTTTTAGGGTGGAAGGTTGGTTCCAGTGCTGGGGGGGAGGGGGGAGGGGGGAGTTGAGTAGGTTTGGGGTGTATGAGTAGGATTTGTATTGAAGATGATACGTACCCTTTTACAGAAATTGGCACATTTTAAATACCCGGTACTGTATACTTGTATTAGTTTATTGTGAAGCTTTCCTATGTTGGAAATTGTATTATACCTGCTTGAATTTTCTTGAATTTGGATACCTCATTCTTGATCTGTTGTTTCATTTTCATGGTCCCATTATACAGCTTGTAGCTAGCTTGTAGCTGCTTAGATATCTAAGGGGGAGTAACCCCATGAGCAAATTCAACCCCAAAATTTGATACATCTTTCTACAGGTCCATGAAGAGGGAGAAATCTTAAACACACTGTTTCTCAGGTACTCTGCCATTTTTTTTGTTTGTTTTATTGATAGAGAATTAAAAAGGAGCCAGGTGCAGTGTAGAGTTGTAAGTGTATTTTTGAAAAGTTCCCAAGTCACGCATGTTGTAAGCAGGGTACTATTCTGTCATTAATTCAAGTACGTGAGGTGGAGGCACATCCTTTATGACATTATTACGAAGTCATCTTGATTAACCCATTCGCCCCTGAACCGCCCGTAACCGCCCGTGCGTATCCAGATCCTTTGTACCCTTTGTGACGTCATCAGTTTTAACGGTCAAGGGCAACTTTCTTCGCTAACTTGTGCAGAGTGAACAGATCTTTCAAACCATACCAGAATGAGCACAATTTAGTCAAGGACACCGGAGAAAGAAGCAAAAAACTACATGACAAGGACCTGAAAATCTCCATGAAAATCTTGTTCCATTACCCACCTACCTTTCCTTTCACCTAATCCTAAGATCCTAAAAGCTTTCCTAAAAACTCTTCCCACCAAAATGAAGCCTACTAAATGCCCAGCAAGAGAAAAAAAAAATGAGGCAAGAAAAGCAAAAAAAGAAGGGAGGAGAGAAAGCGAAAAGTAAAAGTCAAGACTGCTGTGTCACTTTTAAACCCAAAAACTATCTCGAAATTTTGCTTTCTGCACATGCCCGAACTTCGCAAGCTGATATTTTGCATCTGGATCAGAAGGCCGCCAAGTGTACGACCTGTAAACCGGTTTGTGGTAAGTTTTAGCTCGTTATAGCACGACAGTGACCAGAAAACCACTCGACTAGCTTCAAAACGCTTTTTTCGGCAAAATCTCCAGGAGCGAATGGGTTAAAGATGGATGCCAACAGTTCGTTGAACTGCGCTTTTAGGGGGTCAAACATAGGTACATGTACTGACCCTAGTTACTTTTGTCATTTCAGATTACTGGAAGATACTCTGAACTTTATGACTAAAGTAACTCAGCACAGTGAACGTGCACCTCATGGTGCTAGCGGGAAATTCTGGAAAGCAATGCTGCACAAAACCTATGAAATTGTTGATAAGGTAAGTCATACCATGTATTTTGTAAACTCTCCAAAATGAAGTTTTCTCAAAATGTCATCTGTACACAGCGGGGCTGTATGCCAAAGTTAGCTTAGTTTGTAGATATATGGCGAAAGGGACAACCTCGTATGTCTGTGTTTAAAAAGTATGCATTGTATTTAGTTTGTCAACTTTTGGACCAAGGAAACTGTCCATTTATTGTGAGGCATTCAAGAATAATATTATAGAGGTGTCTTAGAGGAGATGTTTAAAGTCGTGACCAAATGGAGCTGAATCAGTTTTGCTCAGACTTGACTTGTAGTGTTATCTATTGTTTTTCACCATGAAAACTACCTTTCTTTTCCAGGTTAACCTTCTCTTGCCTGCCTCAGTATTTTTCGATGTCATAAAGAAGCTACTTCACAGCAGCAGTTCTACAGTCAGGCGTAAAGCAATGGAACTGTTGAATAGTAAACTGAGCCAATATGCAGGGAGCATTTCTGAAGATCAGGTATTTCCCTTGACATTTTTGGGTACCTATAACCAGTAAATCAAATGGTTCTTCTATTAAGCATCAGAAAGGTTAGGCTGTCATAAGTCTCATAGCCAGCTAACTTAAGACTTTTATGAAGCAAGGATTAGTAGAGTCAGTTAGTGCACAGCCTATCTTGTGTAGGAAGTTTCAAGTTTGATTCCCAGGTGTGATCACAAATCCCTGTTTGACTGCCTTCCTTATCATTTAGCTTTAAGTAGCTTTAAGTACCCGTAAAACAGAGAACTGATGTAGAGAGAGGGGGGGAGGACAAAATTAGGGCACCGTCCATCTCAAGTTTGTCAGTCTAATGTGTACTGTAATGAGTCACATGTAACAACGTAAATAAGGACCTTACTTTTACCTCAATCGAGAGTTCATTCCAGTTCCCTCCCAATGTGGAAAAGCTTTTTTGCTGTCAGGTGTGCTAAAACCACGTGGGAGTGGAAAGTTTTGACGTCAGTTCATGTAATCATGATTAAACTATTGTTGATTTAAAAGCACAAGATAGTAGCTTTTGAGCTACTCTGTAAATTTGAGATATATAAATATGAGTTTCCGTATTTTCTTTGCTGTTTTTATAGGTTGGGATACTTCTCAACCTGTTGGCTGAGCTACTTCTGATATCAAGAGGCACAGGGGAAAGTGAAGAATCCATTATAAACAGACAAACAGCTCTCTACAGTTTAAAGCTTCTTTCACGTCTGTTGGCAAAAGATCATCCAAGTCCTTTTAAGGAGGTGTGTCACTTTTCCTTACTCTTCACCACAGCAGTAATGTTACAAAACATGTTGTGTTGTTGAAGTGAATCAGCGACTCAAATTTTGTTGTGTTTTATTTGTTTAGGTGATGTCCACATCTATTGAAGTGTTTTCGTCCAAAGATGCTAATGTGCAGGTCAGTCGTGCCTGGGTTGCCTGTGGGTAACCCCTGGGGAATTGGGAGGTGCGGGAAAGTAACATCCGGGGAAGAGAAAAGTTCCCTCCCTTCTCTCAACCGTTCAAACTGAGAACTGTGCTCTGGTTTATGGAAACATAGGCATAGCAACAATCAGCAACGGCGACAAAGTACTTGCTGCATATTATTTCAACTGCCTGAGTTCAGGATTTCATATGCAGACTGAAAAGTTAGAACCACAATTTCTGCCTACTTTACAGTACCACAAATAATACTACTCATAAACTTTCATTTGAATGGTCACACTAAAATATAACCCGCTTTGTACAGCATCATATGTGATGTTGTTTAGATTAATTGTGATCTTTGTCATGTATTTCAGATTGCCTCCAGTGCACTGCTGTGTGCAGCAGAAGTGATTAGTGGTCTTCAAGTCCATGCCATTCCTTTCTTACCACAGCTAATGCCTTCCGTCCTGAAGTTAATGAAAAGAACTGAAAAAGAAAGGTACTAAGATTTTGTACCCACCTCTACCTCTCCAGTGCTATGAGCAGGAGAGAAGTGGACGACCAGACCAAAAAACAGGGCTTGGACAAACTACACTTTTTAGGACCAATTATAGTTCATGCAGGAGTGCCTGGGCGTGGTTACTAGGAAAATTTAAGGATCAGTTTGCTGTTATTTCTTTGATTTGGTTACTAGGCACCAGGCCAAAAAACAGGGCTATAATAAACCACGCCTTTTAGGGCCACACATACCTACAATATAGTTTATATAGGAGTTCCCACGCTTTGTTACCAGGCAGTAACTACAGTCAAACACTTTTAATATGGACACTGAGGGGGCCATAGAAAATGTTTGTATCAAAGGGGTGTCGGTATTAAGGGCCTTTTTCTCCCCAGAGACCAATCAAACTGTCTGTAATAATGAGGTGTCTGTATTAAATGGGTGTCTGTATTAAATGGGTGTCCGTATTAAATGGGTGTCCGTGAAGCGGAGGTTTGACTGTACCGGAAATGACCCCTTGCCTAACCCTGAAGACGTTCTTCTTGGCGGGAGGAAAAGCGGACTGAAGCCATGAGCGTGGAGAATCGAACTTGGGAAGTGCGCTAAGCGTACACTGTGACGTTTGTTCTTGCAAAAGAAAATGCTTGTTCATATGACTTGATACTTGACTGATGGTTTTTTATGTGCTATGATAGGAACAGTTTGCTGACACTCTGTTGTGCTACCACTCTTCACAAGACCACAGAAGCCCTTCCTCACTTCTTGAGTCCTTATTTGGTGGATCTACTCATTCAGGTGGGTACCCTGTTTTGATTCCATCCTTCTTCACAGGCAGCCGATGTTGACATATTGGTCATAATGTAATGTGGCCTTTGCAACCAAGATACGTTTTTTACATGTCTGCTTTGTAGTCAACAATGTATTGTTTAAGGTTCATCTGTAAGTCGCTGAGTTTAAACTGGTAGGTAGAGTAGTTTATGTCTGGAATAAGATTACAGTAAACTCTCCCTTGACAGACACCTCTTTAACACACCTAGGGTTGGTCCTTGTCTCTATAAGACGGCGAACGTCTCTCTTAAACACTTAGGTGTCCATCTATGACTGAGCTGACTGTATAAAGAGATAACATATCTCAGTCAGCTGCCATTGCTCAGACCAGTTCAGGGTTGTCAATATCCGCCGGCAACCGTCGCTATTGCCGCCTGTACATTATTGGAAAAATGCAAAAAAAATTAACGGTGAAAAAAGTCGTTTAATAAAAAAGGAAAAAGAAATTGTTTTAATCATGCCCTGCATATTCTTTCTTGTAAGGCAACTTCCCTACCTGGGCAACACATATCCCTAGTAATATGTGTTCCCTTAACCTAGAAACACATATCCCTAATGATATGTGTTCTCCCACCTGGGAAACACATATCCCTAGTAATATGTGTTCCCCCACCTAGGAAACATATATCCCTAGTGATATGTGTTCCCCACCTGGGAAACACATATCCCTAGTAATATGTGTTTCCCCACCTGGGAAACACATATCCCTAGTGATATGTGTTCCCCTACTTGGGAAACACATATCCCTAGTGATATGTGTTCCCCCACCTGGGAAACACATATCCCTAGTGATATGTGTTCCCCCACCTGGGAAACACATATACTTGGGGAACACATATCCCTAGTGATATGTGTTCCATACTGGCAGTGGTTGTCTCAGTCTTGAATTATTAGTGTTAAGAGAAATTTTGTCCCCAAGGGATTGCAAGTTTTCTTTTTTTGTTTCGCATTTCTGATTGAACCATTTGTTTTGTGATTTGTATCTCGCTTTCAATCTGACTTCTTTGCATTCTTGCACCAAAGGTTCGCTGAGATGCTATCATGTTTGACAGCTGCTACCAACCTGGATTGAACTGTTTATATCAATAGTTATATGTCTTCCCTAGTAGCCCCACCGGGGATTACATGTCAGCTACTTTCTCTTATTTTCCTTCTACTTAAAATCTTTGTGACAACCCTGCCAGTTGTGTAGGAGTATTGTTAGAAAACTCGATTTCCAGTTACCGGTCTGAACGACACTCTAATGTGGGCTATTCCGTGGTGCTGAAGTCGAGTATCCCAATGCAGAAAATAGTTCAGGTCGTGTCTTTTTCGTCTGCACAGCTAGAATGAGTATTAATTTTGTTTTCTAGGCGACAAATCCTTCACTTACAGAAGGCCAGGTTACTGAGAGTCTAGAAGAACAAGCCGAGGTTACAAAGCAGTCCTCGCTGGATTTGCAACTAAAGGATCGTTTGATTGCACTGAGGTTTGAAGAATTATTCTTGTATTGAGTTTTTTAAATTTACTCAGTCTTTTTAGATAAGAGGCGCGTGATCTGTCTGCCATGGCATCACTAGGGAGGTTAACAACCACGTACATGCCATTCGTCAGGAGGAATCTGGGGCCCGTTTCTCGGAAGTCCCGTTAACTTTTGGTGCCAAAAATCAAATATTCAAATCGAAATATAAAGAATAAGAGCGCGGGTCCTGGCTAGAAAACTACTCCATTTTGTTTCATTAACTGATAGTTATATCATGTTAGATGCAAAACTACTGAAACCGCGGTCTTTAATGTAAACGGCAACAGCTTACCGGGCCCGTTAATTATCGGGACTTTCGAGGAACGGGGCGGGTTAATTTTCGCAAAGACTTCTGGGATTGTTACTAGGAACAAAGGAAAAAATTAGCCAATAGCTGACCGGCTCATCCCCAATAGCGATCCCACAAACAATTGCGGGACACAATTCGGCTCCAGTTCCCTTCTTCTTTGTTAAAATAACAGCTATTTTGCCTTTACAATACAGCTGAGATATACAGAATGAAATGGTAGGGATAGCGTTTAAGGCTAAAATGCAAATGTGAATTCATTTCAAGAATTCACATTCTTCATGTAACCTGCCAGTTTGCTCATTTTTGAGCTCTCGTTGTATTTCTCACGTTGTCGTTTTGCCAAAAACCTTAAACAGATTTTCAAGAATGTATTTGTGTGCAGCGCGTTGGTTTCTGCCAATAATTATTAGAAGCATTTTGTTGTGTGCCCTCTTGTCACCCTCGTCATTGCTGAAGTTCTCTCCATAACTGAAGTCAAGGGTAAGCACGGTTTCTCCTCAATGCCATGGTTGTTACACTTGATTTTGCCAGTGCACAGCAACGAGAGCTGTATGCACAGGTTTAGCCATATCAATGAGTATTACGCGCGTCAGTGATCGCTTACTAGTTGAAAAGAGAAGCTTCCCCTCGAGACAATAGCTGTTCACCATGCCAAGGTTATACTCATTCTATTTTGCTTAATTATATCTTGTGACAGGAAAGAGCTGTCTTCCAAGATATCTCCTAGAGTACTGATATCTGCTGTGACAGAGTGTTACCACAAAGTTGTAATAAAACACAAGGTGAGAGAGAATACGTGTTTATGTGTAAAATTTTCGAAGTTGCTCTGGGCAATCTGTGAGAGAGCGAGGGATAAACTAGGACTATCTTTTTTTTTTCCTTCAGGTGTGTGTGGTGTCACTTATGAGCCTGCTTGCAGATTGTGTTAGCGGCATGACGAAGGAGGATATCAAAACCCACCAGTCAAACCTGTTTAGCTTGTTTTTGGAAGTGCTGGATTTTAGAGTGCAGCACAACCAGGAAGCACGAATTTCAAATATAGATTTTGTTTTATGTGATGAAGACTTTTTAGGACTCCACGGAGTCTAAAGTACATGTAAGTTTGTCAACTCTTATTTCTTTTGCATATTTCAGGATGATGATGATTTAGTAGACAAGACAGAGGGTAGAGTTATCGAAGCATTTTTGTGTCTAGTGGTCAAGCTGTCTGAAGTATCCTTCAGACCAATGTTTCTACGGGTACGTGTTCATTTTCTGTGTTTGATTTGTTGTTTAATGATATATTAAAACATCGAGGCTTTCCCTCTAAAGCCGGCTGGGCGTGTCTTTTAATGCTCTATTGTTTAGCTCCAAAATAGTTGGGTTTGCTGATAGGAGCTTGGATTTTCAAGTTCAAATTCCCAATTTTTGCGGGTAACTATCTGTTTATATCTTAACATGATTATCTACAATGTCAAAAATTTGCCGGAAAGTAAAACGAGTACGCTGCGCATCTCGGGACGAGCTAATTATTCAGTGACCTTTCTCGTTTGTATGATACAGTTAGAACTGCTTTAACTTACAAAGAGCAACTCACCAAATTTGCGGTCGCGCGGAGATTAGCGACTTCAGTAAATGCGTCTGTGCTCGCAGGCTGGGCTGGGGGGGAGGTTGTGTGTTGGGAAGGGAGGGGATAGAGAGGGTAAATGTTTTCTGTTTGTCTGTGCAAGGGTTCAGAGTGATATTCCTCCTTTAATTGGAGCCACATAGTATCTATAGGACTGTTAGAGTATATTTGTGTTTTTGCAAGAGGATGTTAATTTGGTGCCTGAAAAAGTAATCACAACTGTTACTTCGTTACAGCTGATAGACTGGGCGACCAGGTCTTCTTCCAGTAAGGAGCGGCTGCTTGTTTTCTATCGTCTGTGCGACAGGTAAAGAACATTTGGTCAATTATTGCTTGTTAAGATGCATTGTTTGACCGGTTTTTTCCCTTACTGTTAATCTTGTTTTATTTAACTCTTAGCGTGGCTGCTAAACTGAAGGGTCTGTTTGTGCTGTTTGCTGGTTATCTTGTCAAGAACTGTGCTTCCTTGCTAGATGCGGCCAACATTTCCAAAACAGGTAAAATGATAAGAAACGTTGAACTTGATCACTTAAATGCGGGGTGTGACATTTCGCCGCACGTTATTATCCCCAGTATACGCCATTTTGATATTGCGCAAGAGATTGGCTCAGTTTATTGTCGAATTACGCTACGAGCCCGTTTTGGATGACGCTGTCGTTCATGAGTTGGCTATTAGAAGCTTGCGCAGAAAACTGAGTCCAAATTCGTCCCCAATTCAATCCCTTAGTGCAATAGGGCACAACACTGAGCCAGTCTCTTGTGCAACCTGAAAATGGCAAGGAAGTGATCTAAAAAATTGCGAGTCGAGATAAAAGGATTCTTTTTGTGTTAAGTTAATGAAGAGGGTTTAAGATAGGCTGTATCCAGTTAACTTGCAAAATGCCAAAACTGTTTGGCCTTGGTGTTTAGACGGTCACTAACATATAACAGGTCAGTGCCAAAAGTTGCAGGAAAATTTGTTTATGTACCAAACGACACGTGTTTAGATTATTGTGCCAAAATAGGAGATGCTTTTTACACTGTGAGAAAAAAAAAATTGTGCCAAAGATTAACCGTTTTCTTTTCCACTTCTGTCGGTAGAAGAAGGCATCTTCCCAGACGTGTCTAAGAATAGAGGAACACACCTTACTTGCCTTCTACTGAACTACCTTTTGGATTGTTTACACAAATGTCTTTTGTACGACAATCATGGATTCCTGGACGGCGATCGATTCCAATGTTTGATGCAACCGCTTGTGGATCAGGTAAGATGTTAGGTGTGACACTTCACTTATGCCTGTCTTGTCAGTGTCCTGTTTTTAACTCACCGTGTGATATGGGACCTTCCTGTCAATGTGTGTGACAGTGTGGTAATCTGGAAGTAAAAGTTGCGCACTACATGAAAGTGCGTGATGGGCTTGTATGTCCCAAAATGCACCTTTTAAGAACACTGCAAGGGGGCAAGTGGACTGGAATGGCACGCAAAAAATCGGAAGTGTCCCAAGTTTTTTTGACTGGGTTTATAGAATTGGTCCTTGCCATTCTCATCTCCTCTTACGCGACTCTTGTCCCATGGGATTTCCCCCTTAGAGAGTCAAGAGTCTCTAACCTCCAGCTGAAAAACCAATCATGGCATCATAACATAACATTAGAGGGAAGTAAGTTTAGACAAAACACATCACATTAACCTATTTGCAAAGAGCCCAAGGTTGGAGGAAGCAGTATGTTATAGTAGAACAGGTCTCATAACAAGTTCGTTTAATACTCCATATCCTAAATTCACTTCTTGAATCCATCTTCTTAACGTTTGTTTGCAGACTGAAAATCCATTAGGAGGTGAAGCTGAATTCAAACAGCGTTTGACCAATCATTTGGTGCCCTGTCTCTCACAGTTTGCGGTGGCTGCCGGGAACGATGCGCTGTGGAAACCTCTGAACTATCAAGTGTTGCTCAAAACACGTCACAAGTCTGCGCAAGTTCGCTTCGCGGCACTGAAAGTATTGGAGGGTATCCACGCTCGACTAGGAGAAGATTTTATGGTCCTCCTGCCAGAAACCATTCCTTTCTTAGCAGAGCTCATGGAAGGTAGGTCACGCACCCTTCAATCCCCTCAGTCACGCAAGTTTCTTGTAACTCAACCCAACTCTGTATGATGAGCCAATGGCATGGTTTGAAAGGACTTTCGATGTGTTTTTAATGTTTTTTGTTTCTATCCACTTTTGTAGATGAATGTTTTGAAGTCGAACAACAATGTCAACATCTGATCTCGGAGATTGAACGAGTCCTGGGAGAACCACTACAGAAGTATTTTTAATTCTCGGACATCGACTCAAGTCATGCTGTTCAGCCTGTTCGAAGAGCCAGGGAGGGGTGGGGATATACAGGAACAATATGCTTACGTTTTTCCAACCCCCTCCGCTAGATTAATAGAGATTTTAAGGAACGACACGGCGATGACAAGAAGAGTTTCCAAAAAGTAGTAAGTCAAATCAGCAAAACAACAACTCTGCACGTGCATCACATGTTTTGGTAAATTTATTTTCCGCCCTCAGCACGACTTTAACGTGTAATTCTTTAACGCAACGTTTAAGGCGCGGTGTAAAGAAACAAGTGTTTTAAGTGCGGTCTTAAAAAATTGAACTGCAAGAAAATTCACTTACATATGACAAATTGAGCCAGTCGGCTCGCTTCACTTGCAGTTTTTTTTTAAATTTGCGTCCTGTTATTCGCCATTTTCCCCATTAAGTAGCCTGGTCCCAGGCTAACTCTGATAACACGCGGCGTGGCTACTACTCTACGCATGTGCGTAGCTATATCACACGACCAGTAATCCCATGAGCAGCTGTTACAATCTCATTGATGCATATCAGCATGGCCTTAACCGTCAGACCATCGTTAACGCCAATCAGTATCACGTGACCAAGCTTTCCCTCTGCTTGTGCTAAACTGTTTTATACGTCTTCAGGAATTGTGAATCTAAATATCTTGTGATTTGAATAAAGACTTCAAAAAAATTACAACTTCTATTTCCTGCTTTAAACTCGATACTGTTATTTTTACAAGATATGCAGCACTCCTGGAGGATAATTGTCTTGTCTTTTTAGACCTGCCTATTGAACTTTTACATTAAAAAATGATACATTTAATGCAAAAATTAACATTTTATAAAAATTCTGCAGAATGAGATACCTCTCCTTGTTGTAAAAATGAAGCTATCATGCGAAATAAAAACGTTATTCTTTGACGTCAAATCATTGTTGCCTTGTGTGCCTACCTGTTTCTCCTGTAACTTTTGACGAGTAAACGAGTCGACCTGTTGTAGGTAAAATCGAACTAAGGCCTAGTTTGATTCAGAAAACTCCTTTGTTCCCTTACCCTAATTATTCTTAGATTCTGGTTTGACCTACAAACAGAATTCACCTACAACAGGCAAACGTTAACATTTGTTGTTGTTCTTGTTGTTCTTGTTATTGTTTAGAACACATCTAGTAATACATCAATCCACAGGTAAACCAAGCTTAAAAATGGTTGCATAACAGGTAGGCCAAAGATTGCGTAACCTTCGAAGTATAAGGATTTGTAAGGGGATAAACTGTTGTTTCTAACGCGACAAGCGAGAAACGTACCACTCATGTAAGGTGAGTCAGTTGTTTTCTGATTTTTCTTAGATCAAATCAAATTTTATTTTTCTAAAACAAGTAAAAAATTTGGGATTTTTCCAAACGGGTTAGTCTTTCCGTCTTTTTATTATAGCCAAAATAGGCCAGGAAAGTGTGTTTGAGAATATTCTACAAAGAAAAAAACCCTTTCCAAACAATAATAACCAAAAGATAAAAAGTCGAAACATTACGATTTTTCCAAAGGGGTTAGCCTATGGTTTTGGTTAAAAATTGGAAATTATTCCATCTTTTTAATAGAGACAAAAAAGCCCAGCACAGTGTGTTTAAGAGTATTCTAGAAGAAAAAAGTCTTTCCAGACTATAAAAACAACAAGTTAAAAAAGTCAAAAATTTGAGATTTTTCCAAAGAGTTTACTACATGGTTTTGGTCAAAAATTGGCAATTTTTTCATCTTTTTAATATAGGCAAAAAAGACAATGAAAATGTGACTGTCTGAAAATATTCTAAAAAGAAACAAAGCCTTTCCACACTATAAAAACAGCAAGTTAAGAAAGTCGAAAATTTAGGATTTCTACAAAGGGGTTAGTCCATGGCTTTGGTCAAAAAATGGCCATTTTTCCATCTTTTTCTTTCAAGGAATATAGATCAGGAAAAGTATATTTTACGATATTCTAGAACGAAAAAACGCCTTTTTACGCTATAAAACCAAGAAGTTCAAAGTGTATTTTACGATATTCTAGAACAAAAAAACGCCTTTTTAGGCTATAAAAAAAAAATTCAAAAAGTCCAGAAAACTGAGATTTTTCCAAAGGGGTTAGTCCATGGTTTGGTCAAAAATTGGCCATTTTT